>JADLZK010004326.1:0-22551 GCA_015847255.1 Hyparrhenia diplandra | reverse complement strand
TTAACCTTGTCATCCATCCTTTGAAACCAAAATGATTTCCACCATAGGGGCATGAAACCCATTATTGTGACCTAGCCCAATTAGTTTCTACAAAACACACATTAGTCACAATAATCTTACATTGTCATTAATCATCGAAATCCATTAGGGATCTAGATGCCTTCGACAGTTTCAACCCCCAAATGGTTAGTTGGAGGCCTCCCTCTATAAATATATGATGTGGCTGGCCATTTGGACGTGTCAACCTTTTGTTGTTAAAATTGTGAAGGTTGTTTAGGTAAGGACGTCAGTAGTTTACACTAAATCATTCAACAAGGGCATCATCCTTGGCCATTAGATCAAAGAGATGAACAACAGCATGGTGGTTGGAAGAGAATAGGAGAACATAGGTACAAAATAGATTAATTTGTGATTTGGTCGACCGAGTAAGGATTAGCTCAATCAGCTCTGATCCTATAATATACTACACCTATATGGAAAACCCCCACTAGGGGAATTCTCTAGACATGCAGCTATGCCACCTAAGTAGCCCCACTCAGCATGCTCTGATGTGAAACTGGTCTCCACCGAGATTGGCACCGAAGACACTAAAGAAAACGAAGAGGCAGCCGACTCTGATGTGAAACTGATCTCCACCGAGCTGTGAGCAGCATCCTCCATAATTAGTGGCTTTTCATATGGGCGCAACACCCACACTAGAGCTGTCAAGTCTCCTATATAATAGATGGAGTTTTTTATTCATTTTTGTGCAGATTTCATCCAAATCACAACGCCGGACAAGGTTGCGTCGAAGATTCCCTAACCCTAGATCGACTGGAAATGGATCCGGCGAGGCCAACCTGGCACTCGCCGTCCTTACCGTCACCACCACAGTGGTTGTGTGGGATGGAATCCATCACTGTCGCTCACCCGTCGGCGAGGACAGCTGCACCCACCGGCCGCTGTGCGCTCGCCGCGCCGGGTGACAGGAACCGAGGCAAGGCCGTTCGACGACGGCACGCTCAACCTATGGGGAGCGCGCACCGGCGGCGAAGGGACCTGCAAATGGCATATGTGGCAACGAGGGCAAGGGCAAGGGCGGCGAGAGAGAGAGAGAGAGAGAGAGAGAGAGAGAGAGAGAGAGAGAGAGAGATAAGAGTCTTTTATAGTTACATACTGCTAGTATTTATAGTCTTAGCAAGACTTGACTCCTAAGCAACCTTGGAGATCCTTATCGGATTTGGATTATCCTTTCCTAATAAACTCAAACTCAATTTCTTACATAAACAAATCTTTTCTAATCTACTAAGGTTTGATATGAATACTAGATAAAGATGACAACAATGGCGGCGGCGATGCCCCCACCTTCCATGTGCGAGTGGCACTTAGGGCATGGCGTGAGGCCTGGCTGGTGTGGCTTCTCGAGACCTTGATGGCCCATTCCTCCGTTGGGTTGCACGGTTCACATTGGACGTGTGACATTACTGCCTCCATCTCCGCTCGGTGCGCCCTCGTGCCAAAATAGGGCCTGGGAGCTTGTTGCTCCAAGGTGCCTCCTTAATTTGGATAAGGAGGTGCTCCATGGTGTTGTGGGTTGGTTCATTGTTGATGTCGTTGGAGATTAACATGAAACAGTAGTGGCAAAAGCTGTGGTATCCGAAGATGTAGTAGTTGTAGGTTCCTGACTCCGTGGTTGGTTCATGGTGTGCTCGGACTATTTTGGTGTTGTCGTCGATGTGTGAGAGTTGTGGTCCCAAGTTGTTTATGAAGACGACCGTAGTTGAGGATGTCGTGATACCTTGGGGCTAGCAATGCAAAGAAGAATGCCCTTCAGAGCAGCCTTGGGTTGTGATGTTGTTAGTAGGGAGTGAGAGCCCAACTCGGATAACGCCATGTGTCTGTCCTTCCTATAGCAATAGCTATAGGAGACCAAGTAAAAGTGGCAAGATGGCCAATATGTGATGTTGACCATTGAAGAAGAGGAGTCTTTTGTAGAATGACCAAGCTAGGAGGTTGTGGTGTTGCTGATGTCAAGCTCAGTATGGCACAACTCCTTATGTTGTAGGGTCGCTTGTTCTATGGTAGCTAAGATGGCTTTGGTGGTGTTGATGTGGTCGAGGTGACGAGCATGGCTCGCCCTGTTCATGGCACAATGCAGGAGGAACAGTGTTGTTGATGATTGTGGTGTAGCTTGCTAGAATTATATCACCAAGGGATGGAGTCCCACATGACACTCCCAATGTCGCACAAACTTGGTGTTCCCAAGATGATGTTGACGTCCTTGCCGATGTCAAAGAGGACAGTGGTGTTGAGGCGCTCCTCATGGAGGTTGACACTGATGATGTTGTTCACGATACTACTGTCGACCAATGTGTGTGTAGGTGCCCAACACCATTCCTGCAAGGTATCTTGGGTGACATATGCGATCAATAGAATGTGGCATACCTAACGTCATGAGGAGAATGTTGTTGTCAACGAGGTTCGCGACCGTTCTGGTGTTGTAGCCGACTAGTGAAAGGAGTGCCTTTGCGGGGATGTTGGGGGTTGTCACGGTTGTTTTTGGAAGTGGTGATGAGTCGCATTTCATCTTGCTCGATGGGATGTCCACATCCTGATGTACTATGTGGTGTAGTAGGCGTCAATGGTGGTGGTGGTTCCTACAAGAGTTGTCGTATGGAGGTGCAATGCTCCAGGAGTGATGTTTTTTAGATCGGCAATGAGGAGGTTAATATGAAGAAGCTTGTTGTTGATGTTGACATGTACCATGTACATGGTGAAGTTATCGATGTAGTTGTTGACAATGCCGGTGTGTCGAGGCGCTTGCTGTGGTTGTGGCCAGAGGGCCAGCCGTAGAAGTCCGTAGCCAGCTGGGGCTGGCTAGGCAACCACTAGGCTGGCTGGGCACCGGCCAAACGAGGGTGGGCACGACAGCAGCGGTGGCTGCAGTGCTTGCGGTATCGTCGTTAGATCTGAGGGGATCTTACTAGGGTGTAAATACTCATCGTTGTGACAGTTGTTATCCCCAATGTCGACGGCGAGGTCGCTGTTGTCGACGATCGGATTACGGCATAGCAGCAAGGGCAATTTTGGTGCTCGTGGTGCCGCAAATGAGTTGTTCGACAGCACCCTGGCGATCTCTAGGGTGGCAGGTGAGAGGGATTTGTCCATCATGGTGTTGACAGAGGATTTTTTTAGCAATGATCTTCACTTGTTGTGTTTCTACAGCAAGGTTGTTGTCGTTGACAACATCTAGATTCAACTTGGCCTAGATTGGGGCGCCATAGGATTGCGCTTGCTTGATGTCCGTGGAATCGATGATGACGTTGGTCATTGCCGTCGTGGAGTCGATGATCCTGGTGGTAGTATTGGAGATCTATAGTGTGTTATTCTCTAGCGTACCTAGATCTGTTGCCGATATGGAATTGTTGCGTTCAACGAAGAACTCGCTGAGCTTTCTCTCCCAACCATTGACAATTTGCTGAAGTCATCAATGTCTTCCTTCTTGTGGTGTGCACGCTCAATGCAGGTCAACGTGCATGTTGGTGACGTTCATGTTGATCTTGTAGAAGTACTTGTTGCAGGTAGTAGAGAAGATTCCCATCTGAATCTTAATTTCAGCTACCATGGTGGTGGCGGCGGCCATGGGTGCCTAAAGGTTCTAATTGGTCTGGCGATACCAGATGACGACTAGGGTCTGGGGCCATGGCGCTAGGGCAATGAGGGCAGCGGCATAGGTGGTGGCTAGAGCAAGGGACGGGGAGGCGATGCTGGGAAGAGAGAGGAGAGGGAGAAAGACGCAGAGAACGGAGAGAGGGGGAGAGATATGTGTCTTCCGATTATTCATTTCTTGCTTTGCAGTAATTATATGCCGCTAGTATTTATTGTACCAACGAGACATCTCCCAAGCAACTTTGGAGATCCTTATCATATTTGGATTCTCCTTTCCTAACAAACTCAAACTCAATCTCTTATGTAGACAACTCTTTCCTATAATCTACTAAGGCCTGATCTGAAAACTAGATAACGATGACGATTGCGGCGGCAGCGCCCCCACCTTCCACGTGCGCGCGGCCCCTAGGGCATCGTGTGAGGCATGGCTGGCATGGCTTCTCAGGCCCTTGATGGCCTCTTTCCTCCTGGGTTGCGCTGACGTGTGACAATTATTGTGGCTAAGCAACTTCTCTGGATTTAGGCAGGAACTGCCGTTTTCGGTCGTTTTCCTCTGTCACGTTGATACTATTTTGTCTTGTTGTTGCCGGATGCGGGTTACGTTTGAAGTTATATGTACTGTAATCTATAAGGTCTACACTTAAATAGTTAGATTCATCTAGACAGCATGTAGGCCGCTTCACGTCCCTTATGAAAACGTGCTCAGGATTCGCTAAGAGCATGCCAGACCAGACGTTGGGAACATATTCTGCAGCAATGGATATCCAAACTTTTATCAATTCTGCCAGTGCTGCTGTAGTTAGCACATGTTCGATCCGCACGATGAAAATGGCTTAAGAAGTTGTATAAACAGTATAAAACAAGAAATCCCAAAATTGTCGATTGGACATTCAAGATATATATTCGGGATTATTCTAGGCATATTACATATGCTCTTGCGCTTAGTGTAGTGTGGCCTGCAAGGGATTTGAAAAGCGAATCTCCTTTACACAATAGGGTTGGGCAAATCCTTCAATGATTCATCATGTGAACTACCTATGCACAGAGTTGTTCAAAAAAAAAAATCTAAATCTAAATAAATAGAAAAGTCAAGGAATTTATGATCAGCGATCAGCAGTCAAATGAAATATGCACAATATAGTCTTTTAGTTGTCAAAGGAAAAATAGTTTATTCTATGGCATATTATGGTCATGATGACTTTACTCAATTATCATGTCCATGGAACTGGGAATTTATCTGATGAATGTTCAGACTTCAAACCGACTACTCCATTCTGGTAGCTATATATCAGTAATTCTCATTCATTATCTTCAAATAGCACTGAAAAATTCTGAGAACAATAAATCCGTTTATACTCAGGATATTACACCTGATCTTGTAATCCCGTTAGCATCTCCGGCAGGGAACAAATGCAGCATGGAGAACTACTGGCAGCTCACGTGGAATGTCGAACCACCTATCAGTAACTAATGGTGTTCATGACAGGAAGCTGCCCATGGTGGTTCTGGAAGAATAGATGCAGTACACATGATATATACTGGTGGAAGGTTCTTAATAGTACATCATCTAATAGCATCCAATGAAATGCAATTCGTTTGCATCCAACTATGAGAAAGAGTAGGGTATAATCTTCACAAGGAACATATTCTTGTATTGTAGTGGTCTTCAAAAGAATTTCTGCTTTTCAGCATTATATGCCTAAGTGCACTAGAGTTTGTAAGGCAGGAGATTAGGATGAGATAAAGAAATAAAGGAAATTATGTCACTTTCTTAGCTGTTTAAAGTACTATTCCATTTTGTCATTATAAGCCAAATGTCAGAATCTGAAATGATTTGAGAATCCTATACCAACAACATGGACGGTGAATTCATACTGGCCATGTGTTATTCAAATAATCAGAAATATATTAGGCGGCGTGAAAGGGCTAAGAAAACTGCAGAACATCCTGCCGACCAAGTTTGATACCCACAAGCAGGCATATCGGTTTGCATCAGGTAAAGTGGCATTTTGGAAGAACATGTTCAGATATGCTGCCTATTAGGACAACACTAACCAAAGAAAACAACTGATTTGCTGTCTACTTTCTTATCTGATTTTTTTTGATATCATTGGATTTTCATACCAGATAATAGGCAGAGATTGGTTAAAATCGGTTTTTAATTTGTCAATCGAAATACTTTATTTTTACAGAAGTACCTTCTTTTCTTATTTTCCTATCAGATGCCATCTAGTTTGGCCAAAGAACAAAAAAGGGAGATCCAATTGAACTCTTGATTTTTGCAGAATGCTGCTTAGTTGAAGTATCACTCATCTTGATGAATACTTGCATGGTAAAAGGAATATCTGATATAAAAAGTGGACAAAGGAGACGTTGCGCCGCGTCGTTCACCATCATTTGCGCTCAGCTCTGGAAATCTGATACTTTGTTGAAAGGAAAAGTGGCCACACATCAACACTTCAACTGGTCAGTGATATCATATCATAGTTTGCCTCCAAAAGTGTCTGAAGAACATGGACAAGCTAGCTAGCACTAATAAGTGCAAGGAAACATGTAGTTCAGCTCGCTTGAAGCACTAAGTGCAAGGAATGTATATCTACTTGTTAGTCACAAGTGACTTTGGAGAATTAGGGTGGAGGTCACCCCTCGTGACTCTCGCCAGCGGCCAGCTTGCTTACTGCTGAACTTCAGAGGGGTCTACCACCTTCCTCGCGTCGCTCCCCACGCTGGGCAACCTGGGGGCCCCCCTGCTGCCCAACCGCCTCCTCCCCCTCGCCCGGCCCGGCCGCCGCCGCCCGCGCCTTCTCGGCCTCCTCCTCACGGCGGCGGCGGCCAGGGGAGCTCAAAAAAAAGGCCTCCCCGCCTTCTTCCCCTTCCCTCCCCTCCCCTCCTTCCCCAACACCTCCCTTCCTTCTCCGGCGAGGTCCGCGGCCGCCGGCGGCCCTCCCGGGCTGGATCGCGCTGCTCAAGATCCGGATCCGGGCTCCCGGGCAGGCAAGATCTGGCCTCTACGGGGCTTGGGCGTCGGCGGTGGCGGTGCCGCCCTAGGGTTCCGGCGGTGTTGGCCAAGGCGCCGGCAGCCCACTAGTCATGGCCGGATCGGGGCTACCCGGGCCTGGGCGGCGGCGGCGGCCCTCAAGGTGCCGCCGGGCGGTGGCCATAAGCGCCCGGCGACCCGCCGACCCAGGTTTCGGGCTCCACACGTCCGTTCTCGCGCGGTCCTCCTCCCGCTTCTAGGTGCGTCGTGCGTCCTCCCGGGGAGTTGGCGTCTTTGGCGGGCGACGGTGTGGGGCTGGTGCGTGCGGCCTCCCAAGTGACGACGTGCCAGGCCTGAACGGCTTCGGGGCTGGTGCGAGGGCTACCGGTCGTGTGCGGATGGCCGGCGTGCGGTGGTTGGTAATCGGCTCCTTCTTCCATTTGATCAAGGCCGGTCTTTTATCTTAACTAGTATCGTGGAGGTGCCGCCATGGTGGTGGGGCAATGATATTAAAGTGACTTTTAATCCAAACACACAAGTTTTGTCTTAGCACAGTCATGAATACTGTCCGTATCTTTGACATCGCGGGAAAGGGGACGACGATCAGCTACACCTTCGGCGCACTGCAAACTCGCCACGGTCACACCTTGGCACCGCCATCCTAGCCACGGTGAGCCCCCACACATGGCACGAGCACAAACAAGTCCTTGCCGAGCCCACAGTGCATGGAACGGGAGCCACCCCAAATTCAAGACCGGAGCACCACAAGACAAGCCATTGCCTCAAATTCCATTGACGGAGCACCGCAAGACAAGCTTGTTTTGCCCCGCATTCTCGCCAGGCTGGAGCACCGCAAGACAAGCTCCCTCAGACCATCACAAGCCGGTAGAGACCATAAAGCCCCCACAGCGAGGCCGAAGGACATGCGCTTCGTCGCCAAAAGAAGACCCCTAGGCTACCTGGTTGTGTGGGTTGTGCATAGTGGTGAAAGGCCTAATGGTGCTCCCTCTAGGATTGTCGGCGTACCTTTCAGTTCAATGGACATCGATCCCCTTCCTGAAACAAACATGCTGAGCACTCCTACATTCCACCTCCCATGGTCATCGCCTTGTGCTCTGATTCCTCCACGCCACTTTTTTTGCATTTAATTAACGGAGTCGGTCCTCAGTTTTGCGACAAAGGTGATATGTATATCCCTGTAATTGGATCAGATCCGGCCTGCCAACTTGTACTTCCTCTTTTCTTCACTTGGGTCTGCCCTGTCTCAGTTGGTGTTGCTGCCCGTCGCGGATGTGGATAATCGATCGTTTGCTCGGATATGGATTATCCGATAATTTAATGCGGCTCATAGCCCAAATGGCAACAATATTTCATTTTTAAGTATACTCCGTATTTTGCTATATATAGAATGTAATTTCGCTGATTGGCTGCCGCCTAATTTAGACAATGCCACAACAGAGATGGCCGTGCGCAGTATTCTCTATTTCTCAATTTATAGTTTTCCTAATACGTGGCTCTATACTCACACGCACAACTCGTGCAGCTGGTAAGTTCCTCTCCGTCATGTCCCTGATCCATCTACTAGATTGGATACATCTAGTTGTCTTTGCATGCATTTTGTATAAAAATGACCGCTCAACTCAGGGAGCCAAATTGTGGCTTCATCTTCCCGGTTGTGACTATATAATTCAGGCAACACCAAGCTATGACTTTGTCTAAAAATTGTTTCTTGTTATAAAAAAAACAACATGTTATGTTATCCGATTCTAAAAGTCCGCTCGGCTCACGACGCGGTCGACTTCCGACATCCTAAAAATCCGTATTCGTATCCGAATCCACCTAGTATCCGAGTTGCCGACGGGAGAGCCATTATCCGCTTGGGTGGATGCTTTGCCACCAAGGCATTAGATGTGTCTTTTTGGGAGCTCCTCCCAGCCCGAGCTGCCGGTGTTCGACGCCGGCAGCCCGAACAAGCGACAGCCCGCAACCTTCGTGTCGAATTCTCTTATGCAGGTCTAATTGGCTAGGACTTTGGTATTGAATCCTCTTTCTCCCTCCCCATGTATTCTTGCCTTTGTTTGTGTGTTTGTTTGGTGTGTCTGAGGCTCTGCTGGTAATCCTAGGATTACTTGTCGAGCCCTTTGTATTGGTGCTCCGTCCTTTCTTTGGTCTTTTATCTTAATGCAGTACGGATGAAGTCCCGCTTTCGGAAAAAAAGAATTAGGGTGGACTTATTAGAGGAGGTACGCTTGAGGTCGTGAGTTAAAGTCCCCAGGCCACATGCGCACGTATTTCGTGCAAGAAAATCACGAAACTTGCGATGATCGGGCCTGCCGGGTCGGGGCTTCTCCGGATTAATTAAAAAAAACTATTTTTTTGCTACGATTTGTGATTTCTAGAAAAACGATTTTTAGGACTGTTCTTTTGTTGGAACTGTGATTTCTGGAAAACGATTTCTAGCATGGATTGATTTCTAGGCCGCCCCTATAAATCGATTTGTGGAGATGTCTCCTTTTCCAGCCGCTACTACAAATTAATTTCTAGAGGTGGACATGTAGAAGCCACCTTTATAGAGGCTTACCAACATCTCCACAAATCCTTTTAGGGAGTAATGTTCCCTTCGTAACAAAAGATTGGACCATCACTCTAAAGTAGTAGTTGATATATCTACTGGCCGTCTGATATTCATCAAGTAACAAGAATCACTAGCACCAAAAGTAGAGTTGCACATGGCCTTAGACAAGAATATCTTGGAGGTGTATAAAGATGAGATAGCAACCAAATCCATGATATGTTCTTTTGCAGGTTGTAGTGGGGAGAACAAAAGGCATGCTACTCAGTCCAGCAACTCAGTAGAGAGGTGTATTGTAGCTCAAGGGAGTGCTCATAACATGTCCGAAAAGATACAGTTGCATCTTTTTCACTTGACTGTCGAATTTTTTCCCTCTCTTAATCTAAAACAGTTGGTGATCCGTCTTCAGGTTGAGGACACATGTGCTATCCCCCAATAATAAGTAGGATATGACTACTCTGAGATCACTATCAGTTGTGCTAATCTTCTTTCTTCTAAAAAAGATTTACCAACAATTTTTGTTACATGATCGAATTTGTTATATGACTCGACGTACTACATTTGAAGAAAAATATTGATCTTTTCAAGGACTCCCAGCAGTTTATTGAACCGATTTCATACTGTACACCCAATCTAATACGGCATCTTAGTTTTTCTTGATACATTGACAATCCTTTATTTTAATGAAAATGTGTAACTGTGGGGAGCTCCCCTACGGTCTTTTGAAAACATCAGTACGAATCCAAAAATTCAGTTATTTTTGAAGATTACAATTCAAACATATATCTGGCCAAGATGTCATTCTTGATGGTACCGGTTGCCTTGTTAACAATTGGGGTGCACCCCTTTTGGCTGCGAGGGCACTTCTGCATGAAGCACCGGAATATCCCATCAAATATTCTCTCTAGAGAGAGGTCACACTGATCTAAAGTTTAAAAGAAGCTCTCTATGGTCTACGGCCTCAATGAATTAGATCCTAAGATTTGCACTGCTTTACTTTCACTGTCGCTAGTGCAGCGATGTCGCTTGATGATATCTTGATACTGACAGGATTCATTAAGAAAGTGCTTTAACTGATCTTTGAGGGTTAGCAGTCCAAAAGCTTTGTCAAACGTCCTTTATTAAGCCCTTTGCGAAACATCCTTTATCAACCTTTTTCTTATAAATTAACTACAACCAGTAATCCAGCATTATTGCTGGTGCAATTTACAATGGTGAGGTCCGAAACATTTAAGAAGTTACCGTTTTTTTTAATGTAATGACAGAAGTTCTGCCTTTCAATTAAGTACAATAGAATTGGCCTAGTTTTTAAGGGAAAATCCATGCCTAAAAACCTTAAGAGGCAACTTTGGAAGTTGGTGGAGATTATCCCTGGGAAGGAAACACCCGACATTTTTTTTTTGAATTTCAGTTCCCTCCACGAGCGTTACTTCCCCGCTGCAGTTTGGGAACATGAAGAGACAGGAGCGCCGTGACTCGCGAGCGACACTCATGAGTCGCGAGAGGAGGCGAGGATCCTGGGGAAACTCTCCTGACCTCTTGCCTCATGGATTTTGCCCTACTAGAAAACGCATGAAGCAGGCTCCATTCCACGTCTCTCGAGCTTCCAAAGGTCGCAGGAGATTGACACAGGGAAGGCCGCCTGACGGGTGTCTCGCCCTAGGAAATCGACGGGATCCTGGCAGGAACGTAGGCTGCCAAAGTAGCCCTACATGCATAGATCCCCAGGGACATGTACAAAAGCCTTGCCTACTAACCCCTGGCAACCCTCTTACACACAAGGCAACCCAGAAAAAACAAACAAATACCCACCACATCTTCTCATTGCCGAGCTTGTTCCAAACATGAAGAGAACAACTCCAACTTTTCACACTCATCCAGTGTCTCACTCTTAAGAAGTTACCTCTAAGGCAGTTGTTTCAGAAAATATGCACATGCATGCCTTCCTCTAGTCTAGAAACAGCTAGAGCGGCATGCGGCAGGGAGGCGGCTAGGGCAGGGGAGAGAGAGAGAGAGAGAGAGAGAGAGAGAGAGAGAGACATTACATCTCCCTTGCTCACGGCCTTGACTAATCTTAAGCAAATCAGGAGATCCTTATCAAACTCGGATTCTCCTTCTATCTTAACAAACTCAATTTCCTATCTTCACCAATTCTGGACTCGATAAGGTAACTGAAGATGATGACGGTGGGACCAGCGGCAGCGGCGGCCGTGGCGCCCACCTCTCTCTGTGCGCGGCTAGGGCACGCCGTGGAGCGGCGGTAGCAGCGGCATCGCAGACTCCTCGGACCCTTGTTGGCCCATTTTCTACGCTGGGTAATACGGCTCGTGTTGGGCGTGTGACAAAAGGATATTCTAGCAAAAAGAATGGAAAAATGGTCAGAAAAAACAGCTATATCATTTTTGTTTTGTTTTTAGATCTGGCTTTTACAGAAAAATAAAAAAATGCACTACTGCTGCATAGGTTTTCGGAGGCAGCCACTTTGGGTTTACTGACATGGGATGACGTTCGCCTCCGATTCGACGCCTGATTAATTGCACTTTACAAAGGCGGACAATAATTTTTAGTGCTAATGGATCCAAACAAGTCCTTAGATGCTGCTGTAAACAGTTTGACGGTAATCAGAGTACCTCCTGGATTTTTTAAGATCCATGTCGACGGGATCAAAGAATGGGGTCGACGAATATTGTACGCTGTTTTTGAAAGGTTTCTACAAGGTGGAGTCGAGGTTCCCATGCACTCCAAACGGGATAATGTTGTTGCAACGAGTAACATGGTATGGTTTCATATTTCTCGCTCTTGTTAGAATATTGATCAAACAAGAGTCAATGTTACAATGGAGCACGTGTAGTTGATGATCTAAATCATCTCTACTGCCATGTTTATAACAGGTTACATATGCAAGTTTTTCTGCCTCCAACCATGTCAGGAAGAGTTTGATAACAACACATTACACGTTCCCTCATATACTGTGTACTTCTCCTTTGATTGTGACTCTCAAAAAGACACTCATATTGTGTCACGTGTATTACCGCTTTTGTAGATGTGAAGTTGTAGTTGCTTGCTGCTGGTGAAACCTCACCTATATACATTCTTAGAAAAATTTGAATCAACTTTCCATCATGGCCTAATTTCCATCATGGCCTAATAATTAAAAATTCTAGAATTACAAATTATGACTGCGTGACGTATTATTACTTAACACCCGGTTTGTCCATGCTCCAGACTTTATTTGAAAAATAAAAAAAAAATATAATTACCATGATAAAGGTATCAGAACAAGACCAGTCGCTGCAAATTGAGAAAATAAAAAGGGCAATCTTTTGTTGGAGGAAATAGAAGCCGTGTTTCTTAGCACAAAAGGTTTACCATTCCTTTTAGGCCTCAATTTATTATTGTAGACCATCCAATACTTTCCGTAGTTAACAAGATATCATTTTTTATGTATCAAAGCAAAGTGATCACCTTCTTTTAGCGACCACTTCAAATGCTGTTACCAATTATATATGCCCCTTATTAAAAGGTTATAAGTTCAATTCAATTTCCTTTAAATTTTCGGAGGAGCTGCATGCCAACTAGCTGATGTTTGCATTGACCAAGTGATGTTTGAAAACAAAGGAATATTATCATAAGAACAAGAACATTATCTATGTTTCGCGAATATGTAAAAGATTTGTGTATTATTGTATTAAGAAGAGTTTAGACAAACATACAACGCGCTTGTAATGAGCTCCAAAGGAGGTCAACACAGCCGTAGCGGAGCCATCCTAACATGGAGTTTCTCGGTCGATATTACACAAAGAAACAATCAACATTGATGCAACGACGCTACCCCAAGGTGGATTGTTATTTGTTACTAGAAACGGATTTCTACATTCTTCAAAAAAGCAAAAATCTTTGTATTTTAGTAAGCAATATATATAGACAGTCACTCGTCACAAATCACAAGTTCACATATAAAATACATGTGCTTACGATTGCCTGTGGAACTCAAAGCCATAAACTTAAGCCATGTGAATTAATCCACTTGAACGACTCATCTCATGATCCTTGTGCCAAGCATTTTTATCATTATTTTCAACCGAATATTCTACCATGAATTGGGGAGCCTAAATAGTCTTAAATGAAAAAGTTTCAACAACAAGTTGTAGATCAAATGGAATAATCCAACTTGATGTTGAGCATGTTTCCATCTTAGGTCATTTGAAAAATTCAAAATTTGAACTTAAATATCTAAGAACTTGTAAGAGCGCCTAAATTTTTTTAAATAATTTCCTTTCTCAACAATAAACTTGTAGATCTCATCGAGCTCTATATTTCTATATAAAAAAAATTCTTCATCTAATTTTATATGGAAAAAGTTATGAATTTATTTGTAATGTTTTTTTAACAATTTTGACGGGTCTTCGCTTCACGTGCTCATATTCTCCTGACCTATCTCTGGCATTCTCCCAGACTGCCACAACCTTCATCACTTCATGTGAGAGATTGTCCTTACACATAATCAGTGGCAGTGACAATGATAGTGGCTAGTGCGAGTACTTCTCGTAATGACATCTTCATCCCTTGCATGTCTCGTTCATACATACCTGAAGACTAATGTCACGTTGGCATTGTTTGAGAACATCCATGGTTTTAATCAGTCGTTGAAAGCCACTGGTGATCTCGATAGTTGCCAATCAATACCTGCATTCTTCCATTTACCCATCTCTCTGCATTCTGGTACATGGCAACCATCATCAGCGTTGCTTTCCAGAAAGGATCAGATGTTGCAGCAGCCTGAGCCAAATGCGCTACGCGTCAATCCACCCTATAAAATACCCTGCTTCCCCACTTTCCCTCTCTCCCTTGGCCACTAGAACCCAACACAGCGACTTGTTACATTCCCCGTCAGCCTTGATACCCATCCAGTGATCACAATTTAGAACAGCTATACGTAGCTAAGAGCCACAACCCCCATATAGGCCATAGGCACAATTCTCTCCATCTTGCTCAAAGATACTTGAGAATGTGCTAACCTAACCCTGTCACACTAGATTCTAGTTCCAATTGTCCAATAATGAACTCGACTCTGCAGCACACTCCCGGCCAGGCCATCATGCACATGATATAAGTACACACCCCCAAAGCATGGCCTCCCTTGAGACGCACCACTGCTTCTCCCTCTGGTCTACGGAGGACGAGGAGGAAGAAGCAGTCGGTGCCCCAGCAATGGTGAAGTTCTCCAAGCAGTTCGAAGCCCAGCTGGTGCCTGAATGGAAGGAGGCTTTCGTGGACTACTGGCAGCTCAAGAAGGACGTCAAGAAGCTGCAGGCTGCGGCAGGAGATGATGCCACCGTGGTGGCGCCGGCATCGCTGCAGCCGGCGGTGGCTCCGGCTCACTGGGTGATGAGGCTGCCGTTCTTCCAGCCCCATGGGCAGCCTGCCGCCATTCAGGCATGCACTGCCAACTTTCCTTGGCGCTGCCTAATAGAGTTGCGTTTGATGCTGCAACGCCACGTTTGGAAAATAAACCATCTTATCTTAATTTTGCTATAAGTATATCGTACTATTAGTTTAGTAGCTACTCAAAAGTATCTTTTCGCAGAACCAAATCTGCAAATAAAATCTCTTTTAACTAGAGAACCATCCACAAGCACACCATAAGCAAGTGGAAGCGAACGCTACGGCAACTATACCAACAAATAACGACATGCATGCCGCGTTCGAGTTCGGCCACTATCACCTACCTAATAAATGTAATACTAATAACATAATTAACATGCATGCCGCGCGTGCAATGCAGGTGCACAAGAAGCTGGCCATAGACGGGAGCATCGACGGTGCGGTGGCCGGGGAGGTGTACGAGACGGCGGTGGCCGATGGCGCCGGATTCGCTGACATTGAGGCGGCAAAGGCCTTCTTCCAGAGGCTGGACCAACAGCTCAACAAGGTGAACCGGTTCTACGAGCGGAAGGAGGGGGAGTTCCTGGAGCGCGGCGAGTCGCTCAGGCGGCAGCTGCAGATCCTCGTCGACCTCAAGGCTGCCATCACCCAGCAGCAGCAGGCGCAGGCACGGCGCGGCGGATCCTCCAGAGGGAGCGCCGATACTGATGATCATGATCCTTCCGTTTCTTGCTCCATCCAACTTGGTGAGACCATGTCCCTGCACCAATATAAAGATAGTTTTGTTACCTTTCTTGGATTGACTGCTATACACTGATCCTGACATATATAGCATCTCATAAATTCCAGGAGGCCAGTCTCTTAGGGAGATTGCAGAGACAGAACAAGAGTGTGAAGAAAAACTCAACGACGATGCCACTGCCAAGAGCACTGACGAAGGACCTGAGGACCAGCTCTCCGTCTCTCAAGGTCTTAGTGAATCAGGGAGACATGGCAAGCCGAATGAAGAAGTTACGAGCAAGCTGAGGACCCTCTCAGGGAGGGTGGTCACCTGCCATGGCAGGAATGTGAGGATCAACATCCCAGTCACCACACCTTCCAGGACTGTCACCGCCATACGCGAACTGCTGTTTGAGGACATGCTGAGCCAACCAAAGAAGATTGGCACACATGGTACCGATGGCAATGAGAAGCTGAGCATCAACAAGAGGAAGGTGCACCAGGCAGAGAAGATGATCAGAGGTGCTCTCGTTGAGCTGTACAAAGGATTGGGATACCTCAAGACATACCGGTATGCATAGTTGATTTTGCAATATGCCTTGTACTTCAACTTTTTCTTAAGTGGATACTGACAAGGAGAGCATGCTTATTGCAGGAGCTTGAACATGATGGCTTTTGTGAAGATCCTGAAGAAATTTGACAAGGTTTCTGGTCATATCTCTTGCACTCTTTGATGGTGCCATGTCCTCAAATTTATCTCATATATATAAGCAATTCTGATGAAAGAAGCTATATTTTCGTGTTTCAGGTTACAGCAAAGGAAGTGCAGCAAATTTATCTCAAAGTAGTAGAGAGTTCCTACTACAATAGTTCTGACAAGGTATTTTGCAACAATGAAGCAATTCTGAGATGCTTTCAATAATTCTCTTCTATCTAATCTAAGCTCCAAAATTCCTGACTGTAATTTTCATTTTAACAGGCAGTCAGGCTAATGGACGATGTCGAGGAGCTGTTTTTGAGACATTTCACAGGAGGTGACAAACGGAAAGCAATGGTGTATCTGAAGCCAAATCAGAGGGAAGAATCACACTGTACTACGTTTTTCATTGGTAAAAATTTTTAATAAGGTTTCCATTCCTTCATCACCATAGATTTTCCGATCTCTAAACAGACCTATAAAATTTGCAGGATTATTCACTGGCAGCTTCGTAGCATTATTCATAGGTTACTGTATCATGGCACGCATTGCTGGAATGTACACTCAGCAGTCAAACAAGGTGTACATGTCAACATCTTATCCTGTTCTTAGGTGAGCACTCAAAATGCCAATTCAGTTGCCGCTGTGCAGTTCCTGAAAAACAAAAACTACTGCAATTCAGGCATGCCATTATGCCATTGCTGATAATATTTGATCCCAAACTGCAGCATGTTCAGCCTCTTCTTTCTGCATCTCTTCCTCTATGGATGTAACATTTTCATGTGGAGAAAGACACGCATAAACTACACATTCATATTTGAATTCACGCCTACTAAAGAGCTCAAGTACCGAGACGTGTTCTTGATATGCACTACTTCCATGACAATTGTTGTTGGTGTAATGTTTGCGCACCTGACAATAATTGTTAAAGGGAATTCATCAAGCGCAGTCCAAGCAATACCAGGGTCCCTACTTCTGGTATGCACTATTGAACTTACCAATTTGTTCATAATTACATTTGAAAATTTATGACTTTATAAGGTGATCCCTCTATTCAGGTGTTCTTGTTGATATTAGTCTGCCCTTTCAACATCATCTATCAATCAAGTCGTTACCAATTCCTTAGAGTTATCAGAAACATCATTCTGACACCCTTTTACAAGGCAAGTTTCTTAAGCACAAGTGTTCAAGATGTGTTCCAAACTTCCAATTAAATCTAAAGGGAACAAGCTGGTAACTTTTTTGTATATATGCAGGTTGTCATGGTTGATTTCTTCATGGCTGATCAGCTCTGCAGCCAGGTAATAATTTAATTAAATACTAAAGATTGGTCAAGTTCACTTAGGCAAACTTAAGCGATTGCCTACAAGCCATAATGCTCAGAAACATGTATTCTTAATATAAAATGAACAGGAGTTATAAAAGTGGTTCTCCTACCATAAATACTTATTTGAGTTACAACTCATAGGCTACTACATGCTCAAGCATAAGTGATTGTATTAGTATCAAAATGACTAAGCATCTAATGACTTCTGACAAACAGGTACCAGTGCTCAGGAGTCTGGAGTATTTGGCATGTTACTACATAACAGGCAGCTACATGACGCAAGATTATGGCTACTGCACAAGAGTTAAACACTTTAGAGACCTTGCCTATGCAGTATCCTTCCTGCCTTATTACTGGAGAGCCATGCAGGTATACAATCCCTCAGTACAACTCGCCACAAAAGAATAATGTTATTTTGGACATTGACATGCTCTCCAAAAGTTTATATTCAAATAAATAATTCAATGTAGTGTAACTATAGAACCCAATAATATATAATATTATTGCAGTACTTTTGGAGATACATCTACTATATGATTATCATGTTTTAAGCATGAAAATTCAGAAACATGTCAATAGTCAAAGTATCAAACTGTACTTATTTCCAAAAACAACATTTTTTTCCATCTGGAGGTAGTAAGATTGAACATGATGACATGAAACTGCCCCTTCTTCTTCTCAAGGCTATTTCTAAGCTAGTCGTACCATTCATTACTGTTATCCTACAGTGCGCGAGGAGATGGTTTGATGAAGGGGATATAAACCACATTGTCAACCTTGGGAAGTATGTGTCAGCCATGCTTGCTGCTGGAACAAAGGTGGCATATGAGAACAACAATAGTACTGGGTGGCTGTCACTTGTTATCATTGTATCAAGTATTGCAACTATCTACCAACTGTACTGGGACTTTGTCAAGGACTGGGGTCTTCTACAGTTCAACTCCAAGAATACCTGGCTTCGTAATGATTTGATACTTAAACAAAAATACATTTATTTCATATCCATGGTGCGTTTTCAAATCATTAATCTCTGCATCAAGATTTTCAAAGCAAAAATAGATAGTTGACTTACAGAGACGCACAATTTTTGCAGGGTCTGAACCTTGTCTTGAGGCTTGCTTGGCTTCAGACTGTCATCCACCCTAATATTGGAAGCCTGGATTCTAGAGTAACTCTGTTCTTTTTAGCAGCACTTGAAGTGATACGACGAGGTCACTGGAACTTCTACAGGTAAATGCTTTTAGAAAATAAAGCTGTAAATGGGAACTTTTCGATTTGATATAAACATGAATGTCACACTAAAGAACTATAAACTTTTATGTCAGGCTGGAGAATGAACACCTAAACAATGCAGGGAAGTTCAGAGCGGTGAAGGTAGTTCCACTTCCTTTTCATGAAGTGGAAGAGGACTAACAAAAATAGGACCACCACTTGAGCAGGTTGTAGGTGTCAAGAATACAAACAGTTCGTATGTAACACCACTAATGCTAGAAAGCATGCACTACCATAATAAGATTTATTTTTTTTGTATGAGCAACAAAGGCTATTCCACATTGTCAGTATGGACAAGTTGTATGGGAGCAATAGGCACTTACGTAGAATGTAGAGTTCCTATAAGTTTCCCAACATTGTTAGAAAACTCAAGCAATATAAAGCAGCAGCTCAGCTCTACAGATGTTCCTTTGCGCCTCATCAGTTTTGTGTTGGTGCCCATCATGCATAAATTACCTCTAAAGAGGTTTGTTATCATTTTGCAAAACATGAGATTTCTTTATCAGCCACGTAGAAGGTACAATAGACACTAGCAGAATAGAAAATATCACTGAACTCTTGTGATCTCAATAATGAACCTCACAACTTGGAATTTAAGAATTGCAAGGATCTACAGAATCCTGGTAAAGAGCCATATTGGCATTGTGAAATGACCTCAATTTCAGCACTCTCACTCATGTATGCCATGTCTCTACCATGTCATTCGATGTGCAAAAGAGTAACATGTGGTCCAAAGCATAGAAAATTATAGTTAATTTAGGAACCGCAAAGCATACTGATAAAGAGCTGGACTGTGCTCATACTAACCTCCAACAGCAGGTGAACATAAAAAACTTAAACCTAGATGTAGATTTTGTTTGTATCCACTGAGGAGATATCTCTGTATTTCCAACATCACTGAAACTTTGGCTGACAATAGAGAAGTATCAATATACTTTCCAACTGTAGCACCCTATGTACAGCTTACAACATTGGCAGCATCGTAGAGCATCACAAATTTAAAGAAAGATAATCACTGAAGTTTACAACCGTGTTCCACACCATAGAAAGGATATTAATCTGCCCTTTGCAACACATCATATTTTCTTGGTGATGATCTGACATAGGTCAGTCTATTTGATGCATGACATTGACACCATTGTTTGCTTGCATTCATGGATATCTTTTGTTCTGCTTGTCGATTTCTTATGATTGAGGGCACTACGCTTCATTGCAACCATGGACAGCAACAGACCCCTAATCTTTCACAAAAGAAGCACTATCAACTTACATAGCATTACGTCACTCCAGTTTGCAATGCATCGAATATATTCGATGATAGTTCTTGTGCATCAATCCAACTCCTTCCAGTATCCTTTCTTGCTTGCTGGGTGTCGAATACAGTGCGATTCCAGCATTTCTCATCCCACATGTCAACTGAAGCATGAATGCTTGATAATGTAATGTATGCTGAATAATCATGTGGTGTAATTTCCAGAATCTTCTTAGCTGCTATTCTTCCCAACCCCAAATTTCCATGAACTTTACATGAAGCTAGCAAAGCTTCCCACAATATTTGGTCTGGTTCATAAGGCATTGCATCAATGAAGTCCATTGCATCAGAAAATCTTCCAGCGCGGGCAAGTAGATCAACCATGCAGGTATAGTGAACCATCTTGGGCACCAAGTTGTATTTTGCCTTCATTTCATTGAAGTACTCACAGCCCTCTTTTACAAGGCCCATTCGGCTGCAAGATGATAGCAGGCCAACAAAAGTATAATCATCTGGGGAGACCCCTTCTTCTTGCATCAGATCAAAAAGCTGAATGGCTGCCAACTCATTGCCATTCTGTGAAAAACTTGTGAGTAATGAATTCCAAGTGACGATGTCTCTATTACTCATTGAGTTAAATATCTTCAATGCAACCTGAACACTTCCACAATTAGCATACAAGGTTACGAGTGCATTCTCAACAGAATTATCATCATCAATACCTAGCTTCACAGTCCTCGAATGGATTTGCAATCCAACAGCAAGATTTGAGGTGCTAGAACAGGCTCGTAGCACACTAGTGATGCAAAATACTGGAGATCCTAACCCTCTCCGGAGCATTTCCCTAAAGAACAAGAGTACCTCTTCATCAAGACCATTCTGAGCATAGCAAGTTAACAATGCCGTCCATGATATGATATCCTTTTCCTCCATTAGATTAAATACAGTTTCAGAACTAGTGATATCACCACATCTGCCATAAACAGTGATGGTAGCATTCAGTAGTAAAGTATCCAACTTGAAGAAGGTTTTTAAAGCATAACAATGTACCTCCTGAACGATTCTCAGTTGTCCAAAAGATGAACAAACCTGCAGCAGACTAGTCATAGCTGACTGGTCAATTGCCATATTTGTCAAGATCATCTCCTTGAAAACACCAATTGCCTCTGCATTGTATCCATTACGTGCATAAGCTCCAAGCAGGGAAGTCCTTGAAAACACATCATGCCTTATTCGACAAGCCAACCTAGCTATCTCATCAACTCCACCACATCTGCCATACATTGTCATCAAGGCACTCCCCAAAGCAGCGTCAACCTCAGTCCCCATCTTCAGCAAGCAGCCATGAATTTGCATTCCAACAGATAGCAACTCAGGCGTATCAAACACCTTCAGGATGCAAGAAAACGTCGCATTGGTAGGCCAAACCTTTAATGCCAGCATTTTCTTGAACAGCAGAATTGCTGTGTCATAGTAACCTGACGAACCTTGGTTGAGCAGACAGGCAATCATGCTCGTCCAACTCAGGACGCTCCGCTGTGGTGAGAGCGTGAAGGCTCGCCACGACGAGTCCACCCGCCCGCACTTGGCGTACATGTCCACCAACGCTGCCGCGACGCTCTCATCCTCGTCGACGCCGAACTTGGCCGCGCAAGCGTGCACCTGCACGCCAGCGTCGACGTCTCTGGCGCGGGAGCACCCGGCGACCAGGGCCCCTAGCGTGAACGAGTTCGGGCGGTCCCAGCTTCCCTGCCCCGCGCCGTGAAGCATGTGGGAGAACAACACGAACGCCTCCGCGAGGACGCCGTGGCGGGCGGAGCCGGAGATGACGACGGACCAGGACATGAGGTTGCGGCGGGGCATTTCGTCGAACAGCCTGCGGGCGTCCGCGGGGACGGAGCGGCTGAGGTAGGCATGGAGAAGATTGTTGCAGAGGAAGGTGGAGGCAATGCAGCCAAGCTTGATGGCCACGCCGTGGACGGAGTGAGGATGGCCGCCGCTGCGAAGGAGTGCGGCGAGGGGGTCGCGCATTGGTACCTGGCATCGGCCGCACGCGCGGCTGAGAGACTGCCTGTTTTCTATTTTCCTTTCACTGCTGCACTAGATGGCCCACCTCCCCCCGATGGTAATGGGTAGGCGAGGGGTATCACCCCTCATATTTTTTTTTTATAACTCTTAAAACCTTTTAAATTTGTCAACTCTCTTAAAATGCATCATCGGTCCCTAAATTTGTTCGATTTGTGTCATTCCGGTCCCTAAACTCACGAATCGATAGTTTTGGTTCTCAAACTTGTAAATCATCTCGTCCCTAACATTTTCATACAAACTCGAATGAAGACAAGCTTTATTATGTCAAAATTGTATCTCTCGACGCAATCTATAACTTCGTTTTTTTTTTGAATTAAAACTGTTTAGAATCTCAAATTTTAATTTTAATTTTAATTTTAAAAATTTTAAAATCTAAAAACTTAGGAGAATACTTTGGGAGCCTAAACAAATTTGATTTTAAAATGTTTTGCATCGAGGGCTACAATTTTGATATAAAGTATATCTTCATTCAAGTTCTCATATTAAAAAGTTATGAATTGTTTTCTTATGTAGAGTTTTTAGATTGCCCTAATTGGATCCACATGACACTCAAAACCAAAATTAGGGTTCGGGATGACGCGACCGGACAAGTTTGAAGACCTAAATGTGTGTT
>JADLZK010004325.1:0-42719 GCA_015847255.1 Hyparrhenia diplandra | reverse complement strand
GCAAAACAAAGCAAGATTGGTGGCTCAAGGTTTCACTCAAGTAGAGGGCATGGACTTTGATGAGACATATGCACCGGTGGCAAGACTAGAAGCAATCCACATTCTTCTAGCCTTCGCTGCCCATCATGACTTCAAGCTATATCAAATGGATGTCAAGAGTGCATTCCTCAATGGTCCTTTTGCAAGAGGAGGTCTATGTTGAGCAACCACCGAATTTTGAAGACCCCAAGTATCATAACCATGTTTACAAGCTTCATAAGGCGCTCTATGGGCTTAAGCAAGCACCAAGAGCATGGTATGAATGCCTTAAGGAGTTCTTGCTCAAACAAGGTTTTGTCATAGGGAAGGCCGATCCTACTCTCTTTACATATAAAGTTAATGGTGATATATTTTGTGTGCCAAATATATGTTTATGACATAATATTTGGTAGCTCTAACCATGTGTATGTTGAGCAATTTAGTAGGACTATGACAAAGAGGTTCGAGATGTCCATGATGGGTGAGCTCAAGTTCTTCCTTGGTTTTCAAGTCAAGCAAATGAAGGAAGGGACTTTCGTTAGTCAAACCAAGTACACCCAAGATATGTTAAAGAAGTTTGATATGGCTAAGACAAAGCCAATCAAAACTCCAATGCCAAGCAATGGATATCTTGATCTTGATGAAGAAGGGGCTGCCGTAGACATAAAGGTATATCGTTCCATGATCGGCTCTCTTCTTTATCTTTGTGCATCTAGGCCCGATATTATGCTTAGTGTGTGCATGTGTGCTATATTTCAAGCTAATCTAAAGGAATGTCACAATGTGGCGTTAAGAGAATCTTGAGATATCTAGTTCACACTCCAAACCTTGGCTTTGTGGGTATCCCCATAAGGGTTCCAAGTTCAATCTACTTGGCTATTCGATTCCGATTATGCCGGTTGCAAAGTAGATCTAAAAAGCACCTCAGTGGACGTGTCAATTCCTTTGACGTCCTTGGTGTCTTGGAGCTCTAAGAAGCAAAATTGTGTAGCCCTATCCACCGCCGAGGCCGAGTATGTTGCGTACCGTGCATGTTGTGCTCAACTACTTTGGATGAAGCAAACCTTAAAAGATTTCGATGTCATTTCACAAAGATACCTCTTCTTTATGACAACGAGAGTGCCATCAAGCTCGCAAAATAACCCGTAGCACACTCTAGAACAAAAACACATAGACATCCGGCCATCACTTCTTGAGAGACCACGAACTTAAAGGAGATATCGCAATTCGCCATGTGAGCACCGAAAAAACAACTAGCCGATATCTTCACCAAGCCTCCCGACGGAGACAAGGTTCTCGTGGTTTTACGTAGTGAACTAAATATACTTGATTCTCGCAACCTATCTTGAAATCGTGATGCCTCTGCTTTGAGAACTAGTATGAGTAGGGAAAAGCTTTGAAAAGTTTACTTATTGTTTTTTCAAATTGTTTTCAAAGCTAGACTCAAAAGAGCGTGGTCACCAATGCTTTTGATTGTTGATCCGACCGCCATGAAACTTGAGTCACATATGTCTATCTAGTATATGAGGAGAGTCACTTAGGGAAGCAAGTTAATCGCTACGTTCAAGGAGCGGCCCGGTGCGCCGGTGATTTTCAAAAATCACCCCGCGCATTTACCTTTTGGGGCCTATTTCCCCGGCCCACAAAGATCTTTCTCTCCTCTCATTCACTTTTTTCCACCGCCCCTTCTCTCTTCCCGTTCGCGACCGTGAGGCGACGGGATCGCCGCCGCCACCTCACCGCCGCCGCCCAGACCGCCGCTTCCGCTTCACGCCGCACGCCGCCGCCGTCCGCCGCCGGCACTCGCCGCAAGGGCCGCAGCCTCTCTCTTCTTCCCTCTCCAATCCACGGAGAAAAACCTAACCGCCCCGATCTGTGTGTAGTGATGAAATTAGTCATGGATTTCTCGCAATTTGTGTTAGAATGAAGGTTCTAGATCATGAGAAAATTGTTGGTTTGATTTGATTTAGAGGTTTAGGGATCAACCCCATCCATGGTATGCATGGTTGACCAAGCGACCGCCGGTTTTGGTTGAAAAGCAAGTATCTTGGTCGGTCATCTCTAATATCCATTGAAACAATGAGTGAGACAATTTGAATCAAAACTCATGATCTAAGAAAGTTCATTCAAAACCTAAATCCATGGCAACTTTCATCATCTTTTTTTTCAATTTGAGTCATGTTTCAAATTCGCTGGAATGGTAGGTAGATATACATGTGTTTTAACTATTGCACAAGGTGGTTGTCAAAGTGGTTGATAAACCCGAAATGGGCGTGCCGCTCGCCGAGACCGATTCAAACAAATAGCCGACAAATCACTTGATCATCTATCTTATGCAATAACTAACACCCATGTATATCTATCTATCACACCAAAGACTTTAGTCATCGATTTAGATCCTTTGCATGCATAGATGGAGCACCTGGCCAAGGAAGTGGAGGTGTCCGTGAGGAAGGCTTTGGAGAAGCGGTTTCCTAAAAGGGTAGAGGCAGAGGTTCTACTTCTTCTGGGAGACCTACAAACAACAAAGCCAAATTTAAAGGAAAGGGAGTTAAGGCGTGAGTTGAGGTATGGCGTAAAGATTCCGTAAATTGGTTGTCCGGCACTCCCATTGACATTTGGACCTTTGATGACTCCTACATGAGAGATTATGAGGAGCGTATCCATTTGAGGAGACCTCCATGACAAGGTGGCTCGTCAGGATTGACTACTCCACGGGGTGTAGGTTAAGCAATCGAGGGTAGGAGGGTGAATCCCTACACCACTCCTATGGATCTAGGAGGAGTCGACTACATGTGTTCTGAACAATGTTTTTCACTTTCGCACTTCTATGCCTCATCTGTCCTCAAGAAGAGGGAGCCCAAGATCGCACGATGCATTACATAGACTGATCTTCAAGGCTAAGGGAGAGCCCGAGATTAATAGGGCCATCGTATGCGTGTGAGAAGCATGAGCCGAGGAACTTGATGGAGTTTCAAAGATGATTGAATGCCGAGATACTTGGGACAGCTCCATGCCACCTACTTTCTCGAGAATGAGAACACTATGCATTGGATGACCGAGGGTGTTCACTACTCAGCTTGACTTTGTCACCTTCTCCGTGATTCTTGGTTTTGGCAAAGAAGCATAGGAAGTTCACTTCCTATTCATGCCGAAAGAAGCTTGATGCTATAGCTATCGGCTTACATGTGGAGGGATCCAAGGAAAGCAGATGGGTTAGTGAGAGGGTTGAGCGGCTTTCTACTATATTCTCAACAATCTTCTCGGGAACACCATTGATCCCAAGGATGGTGCAGCTTCAAACTTGCATGGTTGGGTGAAGAACCCGCTAGCTAGACTTGCTCCGGGAGGTGAGAACTTCAATGTGCATGCATATCTCGTGGATGGAGTTGGTCGATGCTATGGATGATGGTAGGAAGAGCTTGCCCTATGCTCCCTACATCATGTATGTGATTGAGAGGGTATCCGGCTTGAGGTTCAACAAGACAGATGAGCACAAGGCATACAACCTCGAAGCCGGATCATGCCAAAGAAGAAGCAGCCTTTAGAGGCACCCGCCTAGAGTGGATACTCCACCTTCACCCTCGAGGTTCCAGAGAGCTCTCATGCTAGAGCTAGGAGGGCAAGAGCAGGGATTTCAAGAAGAAGATGGCTACATGGATGAAGGCCATGTTTGAGACTTACACCTACTCGCCAGCCGTCGCCACGAGTTGAGCATAGGCGGAGGGGGGACAGAGAGCCGCAAGGGGAGAGTCACACCACTTTCACCGCCCCTTCTCCACCTCGCTTTGTACTTTCCAAATTTCTCGTAGTCCGGAGGGTCGAGGACACCACTTCGAGCAGGTGAGCTTGATCGGGATGAGACGCTATGCGACTTTGTGCGTAGACAAAGCAGCCAGCCAGCACTACGCCTCCGAGGGATCCACCACCTCGACGCCGACACGCTTCACCTTTACTACTCACACCGCCGGGTAGGGCTGGCCATTTCTTCTAATTCGAGGGAGGAGGAGCAGTGGGGACGACGAGGAGGACGAGGACGAGGAGGAAGGCAAAGGTTTCGTGAGTAACTTGATCCTTCTCTTTTCTTTTTCCTTTTTTTTGGTGCTTTGTGCCAAAGGGAGAAAATTAGAGGGTTCAACTTTTTTCGCGCCGGCTACCAAGTACCTTTTGTTTAGCATGTCCTAGAGAGTTAGAGTTTGAGAGTAGGTTTCAAAACTATTTGTGAACTTGTAATAATGTGACCTATTTGACTCTCTTCGTATGGTTTATGGACATGTGTTGGTTCTGTGTTATTTAGCTTGTCATATTCATGCGCTTCATTCTTATTTATATATGTTTCATGTTTGTGGATTTGAAATTGATGGCGGCCTCTGTTTTTGACAGGGGAGCGGCGGTGCCGCCAGTCAAAAAATGCACTGATACTGAAAGTGCTTAATCTATCATGTTGCATCACGTATACTCTTCGACACATATGTTAGCACTTGACACCCCACAAATGCATGGATGTAGGGGAGGTCCCTACACCACCTAAAATGTGTGAAATTTGACCTTTTATGTCAAATTTGAGAATTCAAATCTCACTCACACTTTTAGGGGGGTCTCACCGCCCTAAATATGTGACCCTTGATAATAAGAGATCATTTTGAGCATTCAAAGCTCATTCACATATTTAGGGGAGGTACCTACATCCATGGCTCAAAAAAAAAAATCTCTATTATTTGACTATCTTTTGTAAGCTCTAAATTAGGTTGTCACCAATCACCAAAAAAGGGGAGATTGTAAGTGCAATCAACCTCTAATATGGGTTTTGGCGTTGATGACAATCTAAATAGAGGACTAATGAGATTTATCGAGTTGACAAGCGCATAATAAGCAAAGAGGACATTGCAAACCTAAAGGAGGAGTACCCCAATTACGATTCATACCGTACTTCAAGAAAGGAGGTTTATATTCATTTTACATTTTGAATTTGAGTATAGGTCACGCCGCACTATTAAGAGGGATTAGAACCATCAGGCCAAAGTGTTGACGGTAACCAACGACATATTTTTCCCCATCCAACTTACTACCAAAAAGGGAGTAAAACTATACCTTTCTATACTCATATACATTTATCACTAATAAAATTCCACTTGTAGTGTCTATTATTTTATTTTGCAGATTTATAATAAAAGCAAGTGGAAAATCGACCAAAGTACGCCATCCTGAAAACGATTATTGTAAAACTCAAGCCCGTGAGCAAATCGACCCAAAACATCAAAATCGGGCCGAGCCAAGCCCGCCCACAACTTTTCAAGACGAGGGAAGACACCCCACCGAGACCCTGCCAGGCGAGCCTGGGGCGCTACAAGCACCACAAGTGCGGCGCATTCTCCCCGAGGGCGGTTTCGCCCAGCCTCGGGAGGCGGTTCGTGCACCGCCCAAATGGGATTCCCGCGTTGGATGGTCGGTTTGCTCGTAATAGGAAGGTTTACCAGTGTCGGTTTTGGTATAAATTAGCACTTAGGCCCCTCCTCCAAGTATATAAGTAGGCCCCCTCTCTCCCTCTCTCAACACACACCACTTGGTCCAAAAGAAACCAGCAATCTTTTCTCTACCACCTCTACCTCTCTCTCTCTTCTTCTTCTACTTCTTCTTTCTTCTTCTACTTTCTTCTTCTTAGTTCTTGGTTAGCACTTGGAGTAGAAGAGCTACAAGGAGGGCTTGTCTCCTAGAAGAAAGTGCTTTGGTAATACATCTTCTCTATGGAGTATTCTTCTATTTGTAAGTCTTACATCTATGTTCTTACCTAACTTATGAACTAGAGCATAGTCTTGTTCATGTTCTTGTGTTGGTATATGAACTAGCATATAGTTTACATATCATAATCTTGACATGTTCATCTCGGTTCATCATAGATCATCATATGCCTAACTTGATTAGAGGTGGGATAACGGTTCATTGTTCCTTCGGTTTGCTCTTTTTGTTCTAGTCCGGCCCATTCGACGAGTGGGGATCCCGGGGACAAGAGTAGTGTTTCAATATGCGGCATGGTGCCTGGTATTACGATACCGGGCGGATATGAGTACACGCCACGGTTGAGGGGGTAGACGGTTTGGTCGCGGACAAGCCTTGACCGCCCCTTTGAAATCCCCCACGCTCGTGTGTCTTTGTAGGAGTTCGTAAATGCTTCCTATCGGGTCAGATGGTATCCGTGGAGTCTTCCTGTTATCCTAGACCTAACCATGATTAAATCAGTTTGCATATGATCCTAACTATTCATTTGTATGGCCATGACTAGATACATTAGAATTACTCCATTAGATTATTTATTTATTCTTTATCTATTTTCTTTTATCCTTTTTGTCGGTGGATTCTTAAGTGTGTGTCACACTATCCATGAACCGTTATTGCTTACCCCTCGTTATGAATAATTTGGTCTAAAACAAACACATGTTCCTCTATTCGCATGCCATGCTAGCTTATTAATCACATGCCTTCCTTTGGGAAAATATAAATAACGATACCACAATACTTCCGGTGAAATGCTACAATGATAGATCCGTGCGCTTGCGATGAAATATCTAAGATGGCAAGATCTATCCCGCTGACAATCCCTTTCTGGATCACCGACATGGTGGTTTTATTTGGGAATATCGTGGCGCATTTCGGCGCTATTATTGGGGATGGGTTTTATACCGTTTTCTTTGATTGCGCTAAGAAATATCAACACAAAGCGTGCAACCAAGTGCTCATTTTCACACCACATAACCTCCAGTTTTCAAACTTAGTCACCATTCAAACACTTTCTATTTCTCTGTGCCGACTAAGGCTGAGCGGCGGTCTTGCTTCAGGTGAGCGGCGGTGCCGCTATGCGGCAGTGCGTCGCTTGATCATGAGCGGCGGTGCCGCTCGTGTTCTTAGCTGGAAGTGGGAGTATTTATACTTTCCTTTTCTACCCCCAACGGTAACCTTTCTTCTCCCCTGCTCACTTTCGACAAAAAGGCTCCAAGTGCTCAGCCTCTCTCTCCTCCATTGAAGCTCCTAACTCCCTCAAGCTAATCCATCGATTCCACCATCAATTCTTGAGTGTGAGGGGCGCAAACTTCGATTGGAAGAGAGCTCCACCGATCTTCATCGTTCTAGAGGCACTTGGTTCGCACTTTGGTCGGGCGGTTGTGGTCTTTTACTCTTGAGCTTGCTCCTAGCCGGCTAGTGTGTCGCCCTTGAGCTTGCCAACTCGTGTGTGGCGTTTCTAGGAGGTTTGTAACACCCTCTTGCATCTAATACATTACCCCACATCTCTAGGATTCGGTTCCTAGACTTGTGAACGAGGCAAAGAGGCAAACCTTTATGGTGAGCTCATTCCTTTGTGGAACCTCAACAACGTGGACTTAGGCAAGCCTTGGTGGCGAGCCGAACCACGGATAAATCATTGTGTCACCGCGTGCTTGTTCTACTTTACTTTGCAATCATATTGTTGTTGTTGAGAAGTTTTAGGGTTTGAGGCCGATCTATTTGTATACTCGACCGCTTGTTTCAAATTTCCGACCGCAAATTATATACCCGGCCCAGAACCAAGGAAAATTACTCGATCTACTTTTCGCTGGACCAGATTTTTGAACTGCGGAGCTGACCTTCTTAAGAGAGGCGGGCGGTGCCGCTTGAGGAGCGGTGTCTTAGGTTCAAGCGGCGGTGCCGCTTGGTAAACCGGACAATGTTTCGAGTTGATTTTTGAAACAGCCTATTCACCCCCTCTAGGGCGCCCAAATGATCCTACACATTCCAGCCAGCTTGATGATAAATGCTCGCGATGTGGGAGGTCTGAAGATGATAGCCATTTATTTTTGGTTGCAGCTTTGCTCGAGCGGTTTGGTTTGCTTCACCCATTGGCCTTAGAGCGATGCTTTACCTCATATAGGTAACGAACTCCACTCCCAAATTGTTGCTATATTGCGGCAAGGACCATCTCAAAGCTACTTCAGGTATGATATTCTCCATTATGTGGTGTTTGTGGAGAGCTCGTAATGATCACAAATTTAATAAATCGATTGGACGGTTACAAGGGTTTTATATGAGGCAAAAAGCTACTAATATGGCTTATAATATAGCAATTGAGAGGCTCAGGCAAAGGTATACCTATAATACAGATTCAAACAAATGCAAATGCTACTCACTCTACTAATAAGCGTGGATCATGTGGAGATGGTTGATGCCACTCTTACAACAATGCAATGCTCATGATAGAGTGGTCAATACCGCCAAACAATTGCAATGCGTGTCAATGCTACTCACTCTACTACTATGCTGATCATATGCGATGGTTGTTGCCACTCTTACAACAAGCAGGGCTCTAACAGAGTGGTCAATACCACTCAAACTAATGCAATGCGGTCGTGGAGACTCCTAAGATCTTTTGTGATGCCTCTGTTGATTCTTAAAATTCTTCTACAACAAACCAAACAGAATTGGAATTTGCATTCTCACCCAACCCCTAGAAGGGTCTCCATGTTTCTTTTCTCCGCATAGCAATTCCACGGGTCTTGGAACCATTGGAGGCGGAAGCCCATGCCCTTCTTTTGGTGCAAAGCTAGCTTCAGCTCTCAGATCTCTGCGGGATGCTATTCTCGCTCACCGACAACCAAGTGCTCGCTCACGGCATTCTGCCGGATCTCCTCGCACTATCCCGACATTGGGCGATACGTCCAATCGTTGTTAAAACATATGATATTATTCAAGCTAAAGGCTACACAGTTCGTAAGATCAATAGGGAGGCGAATAAGGTTGCTGATAGTCTCGCTAAGAAGGCAAGAAGAGCAAATGCCTTGAATTCATGTCTTTTTTCTTGCCAGGTACTTGCGCATCATCAACTTGTAAAATTAAGCATGTGCTACAAAACAATGTTTGGGGTAACAAAATTCCCATCTCTGTAACATGTTTGTAACATGTTTATGAGGCAATGAAACTTTTACCTTTCAAAATAAAAAAAGGCTGCAGGCTATGTCTTGTAAAAAAAAAAAAAAACCGTTCTGCTCAGAATCTTTTCTGTCAGCGGGCCCGGCTTCCTCTTCTCCCGTGCTCGTAGTGCTCGTACCCATTCGCCACCGCGCCGAGCCTCGCAGCAAATTCGACGCGCGCCACGTCCTTCAGCCGCCGGCATCGCTGCAGCCACGCGCGCCAACGCGCTCGCTTCCACCGAGCGCTCGCGCGCGCCCGCGCCCGCGCTTCCTCGCGAGGCACTCGCGCACTCGCCGTGCCATGCCCCTGCTCTCCGGCCACGCCGCCAGTGGTCACCACCTCGCCGCCGACAGTGCTTCCTTTGATTTCGCCGGCGCCTCTTTTCTTCTTTTGCCGTCCGTGGCGTCTTGTGTGCTTGTCTCCTTCCTGCAGTGCTCACCATCAGGCGTCTTTGCCGGCCGGCCACCTTTGATTCCAAGGTGAACACCTTCTCCACCCACCAGGTGTTCGGCAGAATGCCTCAAAAATTGCAGAACCTTGTTTTTTGATCAATTTCTTCGCCAACTTCTTTTGCAGTAGTTCTGAAGTCGTGTGTGAGGCCCCTGCGTGCAGTACTTTACCCCTTCACAGGTTTCGCCATGGCTTAAGGTAGCAAGCCATTCTTTTCTTCTTATCCATTTTGCTTGCTTCTGTAGGACGTTCTCGCTTCCCTAGTGTATATTTTGCTTATGTATATATCCTCCCTATTCCATCCATGCAGTGAGTCGAGCTGCGAGGTCAATTTGGTTCGCGTGGCAGTGATAGTGAACCCGGGGCCAAGCTCGCGGGTATGGATTGAGGCCAAGCCTCAGTGAGTGTCAGTGGGCAGTTTTTCTTGTCAGTAAGCAGCCGTCCCCGACGGAAACCATAGAGCCGCCACCAGCCCACCCCCCATCATGGCGTCGCCACCCTCGCTCCCGCTGCCCCAGCCGGCAGCTCTACCGGAGGACCTCATCGAGGATATCCTCCTCCGCTTCCCACCCGACGAACCGGCGAGCCTTCTCCGCGCAGCTCTCGTCTGCAAGCCATGGTGCCGCCTCATCTCCAGCTCCCTCTTCCGCCGCAGGTTCCGCGAGCTCCACCGCACGCCCCCAATGCTGGGATTCTTCTGCAACAATGGCTATGAATGCGGCCACTTCGTGCCCACGACTGCCTTCTGCCCGTCGGATACCGGCCGCTTCGACGAGAATGTTCTGGATGCCCGTCACGGTCGTGTCCTCGTGCAAAGGTATGTCCCAGACAAGGGGAATGTCCTCGTGGTCTGGGACCCCATCACTGAAGAGCAGCGGGTGCTGCCCTCTCCGCGGCTTGACTGCTGCGGTTCTCTGCGCTAGTGCCAGCGCTGGTGTCTGCCACCACATTGATTGCCACCATGGACCCTTCCTTGTGGTTTTTGTGGGCTTTGATCCATATGAAGCGTTCGTCTGCACTTATTCATCCGATGTTGATGCATGGACTGAGACAATCAGCACTCAACAAAACTGCTGCGAAGATTTTGAAGATTTAGGTATGCACAATGTGCTTGTGGGGAATGAACTCTATTTTGGGATTCAGTATACAAACATAACTCTGAAGTACAACTTGGAATCACGTGAGATGTCCTGGATTCAGCTTCCAGAGGAATGCTCTTTGTGGCGGTGTCATGTGCTCACAGCCACGGAGGAAGGTGTGCTGGGGCTCATCACTGTAGTTGAGACCAAACTCTCCATGTGGTTGAGGAAGGATCCTCCTGAAGCTGATGCTGGATGGACAAAGATTAGAGTCATTGACCTTAGGACATTGCTCCCTGACCTCCTTCTTGATTACGTTTTTCCTGACGTGGTTGGTTTTGCGGATGGTCCTGGTATCATTTTCATGAATGTGTATGACGTTCTATACAGCATTGATCTAAAGACCTGTAAGGTGGAGTCATACCAGGACGCAGGCGGTTGTGTTGTTCCGTACATGAGCTTCTACACTCCAGGTACATATTTACTTAGTCTTTGCTTTACAATATCCCAAACAAATAAAGAATTGGTTACTAACATGACACCATAGGCTCTAGGAATAACGAATTTATGAAAGTACAACATTACAATTCTGTATCGTACTGGTTTTGTTCTAAATCATTTTAGTATTGCCAATCTTGATGGAATTTATTAATCTATGTTGCATGTTATGCTCTCATGGTAAGGTCTTGACAACCTGAGCTCAGCCATGAAGGTATATCTAGAGATAAAGAAAAAATGTAATTTCTTGTATGAGCGTTTACATTAAAGATGGCTTCTACCTTATCCGCAAAAGATGCTTTCTACCTAACTCTAATCCTATTCATCCATAGTCCTCATCTGTCAATGAATGGTGATATCGGTGCTAAACATAGGGATCTAGTTATCTTAGTGAGTTTTGTGCAGATGTTGATGTTAATTGATGTTGTTGTGAATAATAAATTTCTGTTGTTTGATTGGATGAGAAATAGTTGTTCATTGAGGCAAATTTGATTCATCAATCAGCTGATGACATCCTCAAACTTCTTAAATTGCTGCAGAACTGGAAGCTGCTTGTACAGGTGAGGAGCCAAGTGCTGATGGCTAAGCACATGAAAAAGTTTAGGTGCTCTTGTGACGCTCTGGAGCAATGGGGAACTGGGAAGTATAGTAATGGCAAGCAGCATGAGGTTTATGGTGGGGACAACACTTTTTGCATCAGTGAGATTGGTGCTTTCTCAAGCATTAGTTTCCTTAAACAATTTAGCTTTATCTGTCTCTAGGTTTTATTGTTAACCAATACATCGACCTACTTTATCTATGACTATGTGTGCTCCAACATTCGTGCTTGTGCTGAAATCCTGAAACGTCTGTACCATTCCTTCCTAAAAAATGAAAATGTGACTTTGCATCTCGTTCCTACTTAAGTCCATTGTGGTTCAGCAGCATGTGACTTCTAATTGGTTAGATGATAACCAGACAATTGCTAATTTATTTTGTGATTCTTTGCTTCTGTGGCCAACTTCAGAGAAATCCAATGTACCTTAACCTGGTGACAGTGACTTAAATTATTCAATTTGATTGCTTCCTGGTAGGGGAGGCCGATGGCTGTGTGCGATATGGTATTAGTGGGATTTTGCTTGTCACAGATCCAGATACAACTTCACCCTTTCTTTTTGTTTGCCTCACTTTACTGAATGATTCGTCAGTTATCAGTATGGTTCTCTAGAGTTCCTCTCTGAATGGAACACGGTTGCAGCAGTCTCTGATGGCGGATGTGGGTCATGAAGGATTTCCAATGTCAGGCATCTGTTTGACTTGCTGAAGCCATGTAGGACCGACGGCAAACTGGTGGCGGCCGTTGGCCCGTAGTCTTGGCTCCTGCCGTGCGGCGACCCATTGCATGCGGTAGGCTTTCCTCTGCCTTTGCCTTCCTGCTGCCTAGATTCTTTCTGACCTGAATTAGTGAATGGGCTAAGCCCTCACATTGGCATAAACAAGACTCTCTTTTGGAATTCTTGAGCTCAATTACATATCAAATGAGTTATTACGGAGTGCTTGTGTATTTTCAACTAACGTATGGTATTTAAACTGTTCATGTAGTAATTATGCACTGCTTAGACTTAATTATTGAATGTATGTATCAATCTTAGATTTTACTCTATACCAAATTGTGGACCAAATTTTATATATATTTACCATATTGCTAAATGTTTTTTTTTGATTGAGCTGTGGAGAGATGGCTGAGTGGTTGGCTCTCCCGGTCTTGAAAACCGGTATAGTTCTAGGAACTATTGAGGTTCGAATCCCTCTATCCTTTTGTATATTGAATATAAAAATAAAATTTAGATGTGGTATACCCTTAACAAAATTCTAGATCCATCACTGCTAAGAGATACTATCATGGTAAATCAAATGTGCTAAAACTTGGTTCTGGTACCAAATGTAAGCAAAATTAGATCATTAAAAATAGCGGAGCCTTCACAAGATCATATTAACACAAATTGATTCAACCGTATGAAACCACTTTCATGTGTGCATAGTGCACACAACTCACCGCACATACCTACCTTTCCACAAACCTACCTTTCGGCTAAAGAAGCTTTTTGTATCTTGGAAATATATCTCCCCTCTACTCTCATTATTCCCTCGATGGTGACAGAACTATTATGTGTGTATTCTCTAATGACATATGCTTTTCCTCATGATATTTGCTATTCCCATCATATCTCTTAGTTTGGGAGATAATTTCTGTCTATTATCTTGCTCTATCTCATGCAACCTTCCACGGAAAATGGTCGATCGGTCTTGTTGTTTTGAATTGGCTGTTTTACATACATGCAGATGTGGAGTGATCAATTACTAGTTGTATTAGCCGCACAGTCACTTGATCATTGAGTCAAGAAACTAACATGCATATTCAGTCATTAGTAAATTGAGTATCCATAGCCATCCATTAGTATTGCATTGCCATCTTAATTGTTCACACACGATAGTTATTTTTTGAAGGGAGAGAGAGAAGGTATTTCAACCCATAATTCTTATTCCTTTATTCTAGCAACCATCCCACATAACATGGAGCACATTTTAGTTAAAGTAATTTAACAATATTGTCACTCGGTCACCAAAATCACTAAACTAAACTTTTGCTAGCGTCCATGTTTCTTACACCTCGGTGGCTCGGTTGTCAGTTGCAGTCAAGCTTTGTGTAATATGCCGCTTTCTTGGGTGAACTTGCAGGTGACTCAACTGCACTGCTTGAAGAATGGAAGTAAGATTGACAGTCCACAGGCCCTACTAGGACTAGGAGCAATGCAAGCTTTGGTTGTAAGCTATCACTTCATCAACATGGATCTCAGACTTAAATCCCCCTTTAACCTCACTCTGGGCGTTTGGGTTACCCGATCCGATCGGGTCGGTAGTTCGGGTAATGAGAAGTTCGGGTAATTGAAAGTGTTACCCGATAACAGCTCCGCCCATTGTGCTACCGATTTCGGTGCCCTTAATTTCGGGTTCGGGTAATACCCGTATTACCGAAATATGTAAATTGACGAAAACCCTCAAACATCATAGAATTTTTCAGCAACATAAACTGGACAAAATAATTGATATAAAGTTGAAGTTTTTTCAACCACATCTCATTATCTCATCACAAACATGCAAGTAAGTTTATAAGTAGTAGCAGTCTAGTAGACTAGTAGTAAAGTACTGCACAACCACACAAGCACAAGCACATATTCAAAAGAACATCAACTCAGTTCAGTTCTCCAAGTTAGTTCTCCTTCATACCTCAAAAAAGTTAGTTCTCCTTCAACTTTAAAAGTTCGGGTAATTCGGGTAGTTCGGGGTACATGACTTACTACCCAATTACCCAATAAAAGACCGGGTAATTCGATTTGCTACCGAACTTAAACCCAAATCCGGGGTTCGGTTAGATCGGGTTCGGATCCGGTAGTTCGGGTTCGGGTAATGGGTAGCGGGTAATATGCCCAGGGTGACTTTAACCAACCTGTTTATTCTCTCTGTTAGGCCCATCAGATGATAGCTGAGAAGCTGAGACAGTATTGCCGGTGGGGAAAGGCAAGTACACTTGTTGGAACATGGAGCATGGCCTTGTTGGGGAGTAGATGGTTTGTCCAAAAATTGAAAGCTCCAGCTAAATCCGACAGACCGACATCTCTGTAGGCTCTGTCTGTAAAACGGCCAGATCTTGCCGTTTCCTCACAGCTCAGGTGAGCTGAATAGAGGCAAGCCAATGAACCATGCCAACAAAGCGTCCGGTTTCAAAGGAAGAAAAAACGAGATATTATTCTGAAAAGATCATCATGGAGATTCTGGTCCATCATTAGGCCAGAGTAAAGCATCTAGAGAATTTTATCTGAATGCCAAAGAGAAACTTTACTAGCACGAAAGGATGAGCTGTAAGTTCATCATACAGGCCAGTACTATTCAATCTGGCATATCACCGGCCAAGTATACCTGGGTAACATTTAACAAGGGATGTTACAGCACTATTTACAGAGCAGAAATGTTTTGCAGAGAGGCCAATACAGTGGCCTTGGCTAAACCAATTCTACTGTGTGCTGATCATACCCTTCACACCAGCCTTATGCAATGAGTAGTAGGATTCTCAAGAGGACCGAAAAAAAAGGAGAAGAAGAAAAAAACAAGCGAACGAGTAAATACAAGGTAAACAAAAGGCACATACATTCCTTGTTGAAATGATCACTGCGATCATCGCTTCCAGCTCCGGCAGCGCAGGACCGCGTCATCACCGCCGACGATCCAAGTCTCCTTGGCAATGTCAAGGGACACCTTAAAGAAGTCCGGCGAGTATGTCATGAGCACCAGGCTCTCCTTCTCCTTCTCTTCCTCTGGAGTCTTCTTGGCGGCGCTCTTCACATCCTCGCACGTCTCCTCTGCCTCTAGCCTCCTCGCCAACCCCTTTGCCGGCGCCGACCGGCACCGCATCAGCATCAGCGCGTTCGCCGGCGGGACCGCGTCTTCCTCCTTGTCCTCCTCCTGGTTCTGCTCCAGTCCTTGTCCCTGCAGCTTCTTGGTTGCAGACACCTTCTTGCCTTCCTCCAGCACCATGAACCACCGGGCCAGTGCCGCGCCGTGCTCGGTTTCCTTCTCGGTGCGCGGCGCATCGTCTTCCTCGTCCTCGTCATCCTCCCCGGAAGTGTACCCCACGCCCACGGCGCCGGGGAAGCTACCGAAGCAGCCGGCGACGTTGAACCTGAAAGCGCCGTGCAGGGCGTCCAAGAGCGCCATGGCGTCCTTCTTGATCCCCAGCGCGTGCAGCCACGTGGCCTTCTTGGTCTTCTTCCCACCGCCGCCGGCGCCGCCGGGGCCCTTTTGGGCTTAGCCGGGCGAGCCTTGATTTGTCCCACGCACGTCACCTTGGGCGACGTCGGCTCGTCGTCCACGGGGACATCCGCCGCGCCACGGCGGCTCGGGTTCCTGGCCGTGGAGGACTTGTAGAGCCCGCTGGGCGGCATCGGCCCTGCCCGGCTGGTGCTGTGCCGGCGCTTGACCACCGGCTCGGACGCGGACGGCCGCGACGGGCTGCAGATGGCCTTGGGCGGCATGAGCGCCAGGTGCGCCCGCGACGGGAAGCAGACGAGCAGGTCCGTGGCCGCGCCATTGCTGCCCCTCCGCTCTTCATCGTGACACCTCGGCGCGCAGCCGGAGCTCGATCGGAGCTTCCTCCCAGCGTTCGGCTCCTCCTGTGAAGCATGGTGCTGGGTGTGTGTGCGAGAGAGAGAGTGATGATGATCTGTTTATACTAGGTGTTTGTTACAAAAGCAGCGAAGGCAGGCGGCCTCCAGCTTTCAGTTGGTGCCACTGCGAGCCAGCGCTTAAAAAACTAGGCGTCATCATGGAGAGAAAGCTTATGCCAACATGCACTCACTCACAGTCACAGCTGCATAATCTCGTCGTGACGCTGACGTGTAGACAAAAATGATGTGTGTGTTTCGGTTGCCATGCTTGCGGTATGCTGCTTGGACACGTTTGCAGTGACATCGAGATCAGCGTGGTGTTTCGGTTTCATGTGTTGGTGTAGTGTTTAGAGGCTAAACTATTCTGATTTGGGAGACCTAATTGAGGTAGTTGATCACGGCTGGGGTTGGGTAGTGAGATGAGATTAGAGTCCTTTATGTGGTCCTTGCTCTTTTTTAATGAAAAAAATATACTTGAGATTTTTATAATCTATACTAGTGGTTTCTCTTTGAATATTTTTTGAGAAAATAGGTAGATCATATGATCATCCATCATCATTAGCTTAGGCCAATCGGCCAATCCAATCAAAAGAGTGATTTTTGTATTGTTGCATTGCATATAGGAGAGAATTGCTCTATGCCAAAGTGCGTCATTTATGAAATGAGCCAATGAGCCAAGTACGCTTTGTTCTACTAGTATATGTATATGTATGTAATTTTCAGGAGGTGGGCTTAGTATATTATTATATATATCGTCATCGTAATATAAACAGGTCTTGATATACTATTAGAGGGTATTTGGACCAGATCTTAGCAGTTGACATGATTGACTTGATCTACTCTGCAGCCAGCAGGCAGCAAACTGGAGAGAAACAAGCCAAATGCGCACGGTTTTGGTGTACCATCCATCATCCATGAGACGATGTACGTGCAGAGCCAAGGCAAGGCTGGCATGCACGCACCTAGGCTAGTAAATTCCATGCTTCTGCCGTTCATGATCTTGCCTAGATTTGTTCGATGAGATTTGTACAGCGCGGCACAAGCCCAAGCGGCCAAGCCTCTGCATCACTAGGAGACACTCGGAAAAAGTAAGGAAACTGAGTTTGTTACAGAATCACTCCAGCGGACAGCCGGTTGGGGATGGAGTTTGTTACAAAGCTCGCTTCGTAATCGCGTGTTGCCGCCCCTCACTGTGGGCACAAAATACCAAAACCAAAACCAACCGAAAAACCGAGAACCGAACGAATAGTACCGAAACCGAATAATTCGGTTCCCTGCTCGTTCCGTGGTCCGAGGAACCGACTTTACCGAGGTAAATACGAAAACCGAACCGAATTTACCGAATTTACCGGTTACCTGAAATGTGACAAGTTTAAGTGTTGTTATATTATTAATTATACTATTATAGACTATTATATTATATATTTTTTGGCACTAACACTTATAGTTATGTGGACTTTTATATGCATTTGTATTTTGTACCATTATTATCTATGAAATCATGTCAAAATTAGTTTTAAAACATGATATTACATCTTCTTTGTGGAGCAGTTCGGTAATTGTTCGTAAATACCCCAAACCGAACCACTTTCATCAAACCGAAATCCCTCGGTACCGATTTTTTAAGGAACCGATCGGTACCGATTTCTCGGAACCAAATTTTACCGATACCGAAGAACCGAACCGATCGGTTCGGTATTTACCGAACGCCCACAGTGACCGCCCCTATTCAAAATTCTATCTGGCAATGAAAAACGCTTTTTTTTAGATGGGGCGTGGTCTCAAAGAAAAAAAGATTAGCGTCTCTATCCCAAACCTCAAAGCGCATTTCGTTGACACAGACAGTATAAACGATCGTTCGTACTAGTGAAAGGGTTAAAAAACGCACCGTACGTCATGAATTGCTGCGTATCATCGTACCGATGCTATAAGTATGTAGGATAATACCGACGGTACCTAGATCCCGGCAGCAAAGGACCATCTTACCTGAATCTCAAGTAACCATGCGACGCTGTCTGTTTGCATTGCGCTACTTGCCGGTTCCACGGATGCCTCCAATGAATGAAACGCGTACAGGCCCATAACTCACGCCGCCCGCCCAGCACCCTCAGCTCGTGACAGTCACCGAGTGGGCGGCGCGGCGCGGCGCCAAACCGCATAATGCCCATGCGGCGATTGCGACGGCGAGGCAGTTTGTTTTTCTTATGAATTCCATTCTTATGATTGCCGCATCTCACAAGTTGTCACAACCACGAAGCTTCAAAGCCAAACTAACCTCATTTATTCTTTTTTTTTAAGAGCCACACTAACCGCAGAGGCAAAGATGCATACATGACATATAAATATATGTAAATAAATACACAATATCCGTCCAAACCAGAGCCACCACCCTGCAGATGTATGATATTTTGCGGCGCGTTTGTCAACTACTCTCCTACAGTCCTACAAAGTACTATATATATACTAATCCTCCATCAATGCTCCTAATGATGAGCATTCTCGTACGATTAGCGCCACCAAATCATATCACCACCGCTAATGGCGTCGCGCGGCAAATTGCAATTGCTTGTTTGTTTAGCCGCGTGCCAATGATGAGGGGATGGGTTGTTGCGCTTGCTTGATTTGACGGGAGACCGAGCGAGCTCAGCTTGGCGACGTGTAAAGACTAAAAGAGGAGCCGTGCCTCATTTAAGAAGAAGAAGAAGAAGGGCACGTTATTATGAAAGGGGCGATGCACTTGAGAGCTCCCTAGCTCCGATGGTCGATGCATGCATGGCCCTGGACTGGCCCCTACCGTCCACTCGCAAAGATTCCCAGGCCATGGGACGCTTTGCTCCGCACCGGCACGCTAGCCATTGCTTGCTGTTTGGGGCCTAGCTAGCAACAGAATTTTGTAGCTAAATTTTTGTAAAAGCAGATCGGTTTTTCTCTTCACTAAACTCCTGAGTGCTGACCGTTCGATGGAGGGTTCCCCAAACCACTTGTTTTTTCTTCTTTAGCGCTCGCCATGTTCTACGGAGAGAGAAGCGCACAAACAACTGGCTCCTGGGCCTACGGAACTGGGCCTGATCTCGCCCAGATCTAAAAAAGAACAAATGGGCTTGTCCCTTTACTTAGGCTATGGGCCTTCTTATTTCAAAGATATTCCGAAACAGGCCTCTATGTTTGCTTTGTTGGGAAACATATCCTAACATAATTATGGGCTCATACCAAATATACCCTTAAAGGGTTAAAATTTATATAAAAGTATCATGTACCCATCTATAATGGATAATAAGAGAATACTAGTTCTACAATATTTGCTCTCCTTCGTGTTCATCCGGTGATACGAGATCATCTATAGGTTCTCAGTCTCAATCGCTACTAGAAGGGAAGGGAATTGGATCGAGGGATTCGCAACAACATTGTTCTTATTGTCATTTGTATACTCTAATTATTGTTAAAATATAGGGGTTATCGAAAAACCTATTCTATACTCTAATTATTAAAAACCTATTCTATACCTCTCAGGCTTCGATTTTAGGTTATCCGAAAAAAATAGGGGTTTTGAGAATTTTAAGTTACCAAAAATGCTACCCAACCTCAACCCACCAATCGCTACTGGATTAGTAAGTACCTCTTATATAAGGAAAAAAGAAAAAATAAATCTCCTGATCTAACGATATTGCTGTGCCAATTTCAAAGGCGTCTACACCCAATTTATATGTTTGCCATCCTTGCCAAATAAGATGAGAGTGTCGTCAATGATAAAGAAGACAGAGATCGATCTTGGACGAACTTGAGTACATATATATCTCCCCCCTGCTAATAGTTCGATTTAAAATAGTCTTAATGGACTGGTTTTTACATGTCTGCTTTGGTTTGGTGAAGAATGGGTTAAGAATCTTAATGGACTGGTTTGGTTTGTACCGTCACCGAGCACCCATAATTTCTGATTGAAACCACCGACACAGACTATGGCGTACAACTGCGGTTACAAACCATGGGTTGTAACCGTACTGTACTGCCTGTCGCCGCAACGGTACCGTGGTTTTTTTTTTTTTGGACGAACATGTATTAATTTTGGTGCATTACATCGACCCTTTACAAACGAAATCCCAAGAATAGGAAAATTACAAAGTACAAAACTCCTGCTCATCTTCCTCGAAGCCTTTAGAGATCCGTTCGTCACCGCCGCCGAAGCTGCTTCCCAATCGTCGTGGGGCACCGTAGAGCCAAACTCCACAAGATGGAGGCCGCAGAGGAGGACTTACTTCTAAGCGAATCGGCGGGAATAAAGCGCCTCCGGCGCATCGGCCAACTCCGTACCCATGACGCATCCTTCCGATTCCACCGTCAACCCGAGCAAAGCTCGATTTTCACCAAAGAACACCTTCCTTGAGATTAACAGGCCAACAACATCATCACCTGAAGAAGACGATGATGCGCCCGCCCTCGACTCCTCGAACAGGTCTCCACAACCCTCCGCTTGACGCCGGAGAAGACCATCTTGAGAACGTAAGAAGGCTCGCGAGAATTTATTCCGCACCGCGTCGCCGTCGCTTCCCGCATCGCCGATGTCGCCAGGAAAACAAACCGCTAGAGGGAGCCACGCCCGCTCCGGAAGACCTTAACTCCACGCCAACATCGACGGCGAAGAAACCCCTGACCTAGGACTCGATCAAAACCTTACGAAGACAGACGTTGACCGGACCTCGGCCGGACCACACCAAATCCAGGGGGCGAGGGAGGCGAGGAGCCCGGGGCCGCACAGCGAGCGGCGGCGGCGGCGGTGTCGCTCGTCTTTTTCTTTACGCGAGGCCAACCCGAGGCCGTACGGGCGGCGGCTAAAATGGTGTCGCAACGGTACCGTGGTTGTGCTCCACATCCTGGAACTAAAAGCCACCAGCCAATCCCCATCTACGTCATAGAAACACCCGTTCGGAGCTCTCCTATACATGACAAGCTATCCCCTTGCAAGCACGCCAAAGTCTTCGATGACCTTCTGGATGCGGCGTACAACCTGCGCTAGCTAACTGCTCACACAGCTGCTCGCCAAGTCCAAATCATGCGTGGACGCTGAGGTGCCGCTAGCTGCCGCCACCAAATCCGAATCATGCATGGACGCCGAGATGCCGCCGCCGCCATGTCCAAATCTTGTGCGGGCGTCATGCTACTGCTGCGCAACCTAGCGTCGCCAGGCCGTCCTTGACCACCACCTTGCGATGGCGATCGTGTAGACCTTCGTGGTTGCCAAGTGTGGCCGCCAGAGCTATAGTGGGTGGATGGGAATCTACAGGCTCTACGGCGTGTTCTGCAGGCAGCCTGAACCATTTAATAAAATTGATTTATAAAACCATGGGTTCATACCGAAATACTAATAAGTTTGAGAGAAGAACACTTATGGTTTGGGTGGGATTGGGCAGAACTCTGAAATAGTTTGCCTTGGTTTGGTTTATTATCTGGGCTTGTCATCAAATGGAGCGGTGTAGGTTTGGGCCGACTTTCAGCCCATTAGATATATCAAATCCATCGGCAGAAAGCAACTCAATGACGCCTTTTACAAGCCTTCGCCGCTTTGCACCAACGTCGCATGGCGATCTGTTCTCATGTGGCGATTCTGTAACTGGTAGGGACCTTGATGTAATAGGCTCCTTTGTTAAGGTCCTAATTGTAAAAATGTTGCTTAATATATGCATGCTTTTCGTCAAAAAAAAAAAAAAAAGCGTTGGTAGCTGCAACAAAACACGCATGATAACGCGGATTACCATTTCCCAAAACATGGATCACAAGATCCAACATACACGTCCATCCATCTACAAAAACAAGCAGGCCCACCCGCTACACATCACGCCAGGTGGATGTGCCGGCCTGTGGCCCTCGATTATTCGACTCGCCGCGCACCACTCCAGCTTCATCATCATACTCGTATCGCACACATGCATCGTGGCGCACGCTAATCACAAGCACGTCGTCACGGCCCACAACTTATTACGACTCGTCACCAACCAGCCAAGCCACAGGCGTCTGTCTCCTCTCCCGGCCACGTCACGCCGCCGCGACGCCGCCCCTCGCCGTCGTCGCTGCCGCCGCAGTTGTCGCGAACGGCTTCGAGCTTGTACGGCGCGGCGTCGTTGGCGAGCCACTGCTCGACGGTGAAGAGCTGCTGCGCGCACCCCTTTGTGCGGGCCGGTGACGGTGACCTCGACGTAGTTGCAGTACCAGCCGTGGTGCGCGCCGGTGCCGTCGGAGGCGACCCGCATCCAGCACGGCGGCTTGGCCATGCAGGGCCCGCGGCCGCTGAAGATGTCCAGGTTGCCGCGCTCGAAGTAGGCGTGGCCCTGCCCCCATGAGCCCGCCCCAGGAGGGCAAGTCCGAGATCCCCACGCCGTTGCCGTCCGCAGCGGCCAGCTGCAGCGTGATGTTCGCGTCCGTCCCGGCCTTCCAGATCGATCCCGTCCGGATGAACACCGTGTACACGCACTCCATGCTGTCGCCGACCACGCCGCCGGCGTCCGCGCCTCGGATGAGCTGTAACGAGGGAGGACTCAGAGGGATACAATGGAATCGAATCGCACGGATCCACACCGCATGCGGGCTACTGACTGACGCGACAGGTGATTGATGCATGAAAGAATGGATACCTTGATCGAAGTCGGGAGATCGCGGCCGTGCGCCGGCATGGTGACGGACACCGCCACGGCGAGGAGGAGGATGAGGACGGCGAGCTTGGCCATTGGATCCGAATCCAATCGGCTTGTGGGGCGACGACTGGATGAGTGTGAGCTTCGGGGAATGCAGGTGCGGATCATATAGGACGGAAGTGTAGTTTATGCATTTGTGGCCCACTTGTCACTGTGGCGCTGGTCCGATCCGATCGCAATTTTATCCGCCCATTTGGAACAGATCCATCGAGCGATCTGAGCATTATTCAAAGGGAGAAATTCGTGGCACATGGGGCCATCTCTCACCTGCTGCTGCACGTAGGCGCGCGTACAAGTGGCTCACAGGATCAGTGAAGGAGGATAGTGGTTGACACCCTTCACCGTCCTGTACGAATTATAGCAGTAAAAATCCTCTTAATCACAAGGGGGTAGGCAATAGAATGCTGAATTTGACCATAACCATCGTTGCAAATTGCAATACACCGAAACCATACCCTTACCATGTAAAAATCCTCTTTAAAACTTCTAAAGGGGTTTCAGTTTTAGCGTTTCTGGCTTCAGGCTTCTTACCAAGCTATACCACAAGCTGCAGCAACCAGCTTCACACTTCAGAGTGCCTTAGAGGGGCGCTCTTGCCGCAGGGCTCTAGCTTAGCAAACAAAAACTGTAACTCGTAATCTGACGTCTAAGATTCAATTTTCACAGTTTAGCAAACAAAACCGTTCCTGGCAGAAAAATGCAGCACATACAACACACACAACGATGGCTCTCCCTCTCTGGAGCTTAGTGTGAGGCACAAGGGGCATCATATGGTACACTACACAGGGCTAAAAAAGGTTTCCCCAGCACTCAGTCTAAATATTGGCCACGCTAACTTAGTTATCAGTCGAATTGTTGCCGAAGAGCCATCTCGGTTTCACTCTTCCAGGATGCATGCGACGATTGCCCCTCATCCTCTTTTTACCTTCTCTTTGTCTTTGACAGTGGAACCCTTCTTCTTTTTTCGGCTCTTTTGTCTGCGCCGGTCTATCACCACACTGAGGGCAAACCATACCCCTTACCATGTGAATACGTCTTTGGTACACCACATTGGAGACACATCCTACACGATGAGGCAAAGTCACAGTTAAGTCCACTAATACCATCATAAGAAACTCTGATAGATATTATTAGAGTTCATGTAAAAACATGTACACAAGCTATTTCGTATACTTGTTTCATTCTGACATTGATAAATATAATGAGAAATAATACCTCAGAAGATCAGATGCATCTTCTGGCCCAGGATTAGCAGCACCTATTATTCTTTTTTCCATCAACAGAACCAGATGTCACTGAACCTGGAGGGTTGGCTCGGTTGTGGTAACGCGCTCCCGGATGGCAACTAACTGGGGTTTTGCCACCACAACAGCACCTGAAGATTATTTTCTAGTTATATCATAAGGGATGTAGCATATATATGAAATTGCATTGGCATGAGCACATACTCAGAATATCATCATATGCAAGTACTAAACATGAAACCTGCTCTACTACCATCTCAGCAGTCAGCACCAAGCTCAGAAATATTGAGGTGTTCCCCATAATAGAACAGTTAACAGGCACATGGGAATATGGGGATGCTGCATGTATGTTCTGGTGTATTATTTTGAGAAAACAAACTTACTTTACTATCATCTCAGTGTTATGCTCAGAAATATTGAGGTGGTAACCCATAACAGAGCAGCTAACAGTCACATGGGATGATGTATGAATGTTCTGGTGTATTGTGTTTTCAGAAAACAAACCTGCATTACTATCATCAGAGCGCCAAGCTCAGAAATATTGAGGTGGTAACTGGTAACATAACAGAACAGTTAACAGGCACATGGATGATGGATGTATGTTCTGGTCTGTTGCATTTTGAGAAAACCAGATTTACAAATATTTCCAATCGCCAAGTTTCAAAGTAAAGGCAAAACCGTAAAACTAGACACCAAAAGTAACATCCTGAAATGTTATTTTGTGGTTTTGCTTGATATAAGTTAGAAGTAGCCCCACAATTACAATGCACAAATAAGTACAACTTGTAACAATAGCATGCACAGTCAGTAGGAGATATCATGCTGAAGAATAAATTGAATTGATATGCAGTGTTTGTCATGTGGGGCCACACGTATACACGTAACGTATGCCGGGCTGCACAGCGTGGCGCGCTGCGAGGAGTCAGCAAGTGGCTAGATTAGGAAAGATAAGATTGAGTCCCTAGAATCTAGGAGCAATTAGTTCTAGTCGGTTTGGGCCCTAGGCCATATATACTTGTAATCAGACTCTTGATGGATTAAGCAATATATTACCAATCTATCTCCTTCCTCTTCTCAACAACAAGCCGGGCGGGTTGAGGGGCAAAACCTCACCGACGGCGGCGGACTCGGCTACGAACTTCGTGAGTCGCGGTCCAGCTACCCTAGGGCCTGAGGTCCTTGACAGTGTTTCTCATCATTCAACTGCATCATGCCTTCTATATTTTTTTTTTTTTTTTTTTTTTCTGAACAACCATGTTTAGTTGGCCAAATGGAGTTGTGAATCAAATCAAAGAACCACCACAACAGTGAAACAAACAAACAGAACCAATAATTATTGCATTTTTTGTCATGTTCTGTTTCCTTGAAGGTTGTGTGTTGTGGATGCTTTTTCTTTAGTGTTTTAGTAGTTTGGTTGGTTCTCCTCTGAGGAGTTCATGTCTAGCAGTAGTGGCTTATGGTATGCGCACAAGAGCTGGTGTACCGAGAAGAGTAGTATGGTGCTTTGTAAAACTGTATACACTTTCTTAGAAGCAGGGTCTTCCTTTCTCTAAAAAGCAAAACAAACAAAACCTAAAACTACTTTAGCTCCAAAGAAACCGCCAACACAAGTATAAAGTATAGACCTACACATTTTCATTTTCAATCTAAAGCCAACTCTAGAAGAGTACCACCTGATTGTACAAAGATTTATGCCATGCAATGAAAAACAGATTAACACAAAACAGATGCTATAGCAAATTAGCAATGCAATTCTATGATCAAAGATCTCCAATAATGGAGCTTCATGGTGGCCAAGGTAGATCCTTTTCCTTTCCTTCCAACTTGAAAACCAGTGATGTATTGACATTCTAGCTCATAGATACTCCCTCCATCCCCGAATACAAGGCACGCACGCATACTTTAAAATTCAAACTTTGTTACCTTTGACTAACAATTAGCCTAATTATATCAAAAAAGTTTGTATTACAAATGTAGTTACATTAGATTTGTAATTGGAAATACTTTGTAATGATCAAAATTTTGTTTGTATAAACTATATGTTATAACACAAAAATATGTTTTTTGATGACCGCACCAAGTCAAATCACACCTTATATTCGGGGACAGAGGGAGTACTAGCTAAAGACCAGCTCTATCACTCTACAGTATGTGCAAAGGAATAATACAGAGTACATCAAATTTGCCTCTTCCTAGTTCTTGTTCAAGTTTCAGCGTCAAATATGTTGGGAGAACTGAAATTGCATCCGGAATTTGTAAACTGCAGTCTAATACGTTAAATTTGAAGCTGTAAAACAACTACATTCATTTCTCCAACAATGCAAGATCTGCAACTACATTGATAGCAATCTAATCAACCCCTAGAACTCTACCTTTACCAAAATTAAGAGTGAGAGGGTAACATGTAATTTCGTCTATGCAAGTCTGATAAACATACACCGTTACTAACCCAACGACCAAAACAACATTAGTCTCCAATTTTCACTTCAATTAAGTCCTTAAAATCTACTTACCAGGAGGCGGGTGCTTGCTCCCCTTTTCCCACGGCGATCGAGTACACCGAGGGCCTCCGTGCCTTCCTCTGGCTCGGCAACCCTGTGCCTCAGAAAGTCCGGTGGTCCCGAGACATCGGCGAAGGCCTCCAGTGCGGAGGGCAGTGAGGAGTCCCCGTCGCCGCCGCCGGCATCTGCCCCCTTAGGGTTTGGTCGGCGGCGGGGCTTGGGGGCTGGCTTTGGAGGAGCGGGGTCCTCGTCTCCGTCCGATCCGGCTTCCTCGGCTGACGAGTCACCGGACTCGCTCAGCTCGGTGCCGGCGGCGTGGTCGTCGTCCTCCTCCGCGGAGGAGTAGCCCTGGAGAAGCGACAAGCTCATTGTGGGGGGGGCTATTTTCTGATTGTTTGCATCGTGTCAACTGGCTTGGTCAGTTGTATAGCAATTTCATTACTTTTACGGGCTTAATTTTGAGCATTATCGGGCCTTAACTGGGCTAACTTTTTGTACCACCAGACCTCTCAAACGAATCGAATACTAAGCCCATACGTGGGCTGTATGGGCTTAATTTCGATGGGTGGAAACATATGGGCTTAGTATTGCAAAAACACTTGTTCCTCAAAAACAAAAAAGTATTGCAAAAACACTTAGGGCATGTTTGGATCTTTGAATTTAATTCATTGTAGCCCAATACGTTGGGTTGGAGAGTATAATGCAATAGAATGGAGTTGGAGAGTGCAATGCAAACACATGGTGATGGGCTTCCTCAACCATAACATGCTTAATTTAATGGAATTCAATTCCTATCTCCCACCTTATGAATTTGAGATAGGCTTATTTGTGAACTTTGGAAAGTTAGGGAATCTCAAATTCCAAACTAAATAGCTTAATTTATTAAGTATATTCCAATTCCCAAATTTGAGGAATCCAAACGGGCCCTTATAGTATGTTCAGACTTGAAAAAGTATATATGTTGTAAAACACATAGTATGTTCAGAATAAAAAGAAGAACAAAAATCTATTCTACCTCCCTGAAGTATCATTCCGTCTTATTTTCCTTTGCAAATTCTAAATCCAGACATCTTCCATCCTAAATTCTTAAAAATATTCAATTTTTTTATCCTAGGTTGTAGTGGTTCTGAAGTTGAGTAAATATTTGATTAGGTCTTCAACCATAAAAATGACTATAATTATTAAAAAATTATAAAACAATCTATATATACAAAAAAAATCTTAGGCACATTTTATGAGGTCCATAAAAATCTTTTCAAGTATTTACTAACTTTTTAACTAAAACGACAAATCAACGTTCAAAACCGCTTCAAACTGAAGGTAATTTGAATGGTTTTAAGAGTTTAATAAAGGGGTAAAATGTCTGTTTTGTGGGGTCCAAAGAGAAAGATTAAGCTTTGACGACTGTTCATGGATGTAAAATGGGCATATTTCAAAACATGTATGGATGCGTGCTCACCATATTAGAAAGTACAAACACACACAGGTCTGCACAACTTCCATGAGTTGCTCCTACATACATAATATAATAATAACCAGCAAGTTGCCAAATATTTTCTCTGTCTAGAACCAATTGAATCAAACGACTTGCGGCTAAAGCAACTACACCTAAATAAAGAAGATCTCAAAAAACTATCTAGTCTAGCTAAATGAAAGAAAATCCTCAAAGAGATGCTTCCCCAAGTCCAACCATCACAAACAAAAACAAATGCATTTCCAAACGACCGACCACGTTCTTAGGTCTGGTGGGTAGCTCACACGTGCGTCATTTTCCATGTGCCTGATCTTCCTTGCCAACCTGACACACTTCATCAGTCAGTAAGTCAATCATGACATGTTAGCAGCAGAATCCAGTAACTAAAAATTCCCCACATTTTCCATACATACACCACATTAGCGATCGAGCTCCAACGACGACGATCGACGACCGGTCGGTCACCTATGATTGGGTATTTTTGTAGATATTTCCTCGGCGGCGCCAGGTCGGACAGTAGTTGACCACGGCGGGGCGCGCTAGTGCGCTATCGATCGGCGCCGAGGAGGACAAGGGTTGATGTCGAGCACAGTCAGCACCTGGATGCTCCGGCGATCTCATTGCTCACCGGGATCTTATTCTTTAGTGACATCGTTGTCAGGCACCTGTCTTTACCTCCAAATTGTCTGCGATTTTTCAGTCCATGAGCTGAATGCGTGGAGTATACAAGTAGTGGCCCGGGCATCTTCTTGCATTATTTTTTTTTTTCTAATGTGCTGTCACTCTCGTTATATATATGCTAATATAAAGACCGGCCCCTAGCTAGAAATGGAGTCTGGAACATGAACTGGTGAGGATGCAACAACCGTCACTCTGAATGTGCGATTTGCAATCGTGATGGTTTAACCGATAGGAAAGAGACCGCACCGATCCATGGATGGACGACAGATGGATCGTTATTGTTTGGTTAATCCATTGAGTAATCAAGAAATGGTTTTAGTTTTCATAAAAAAAATGGTTTTAGTTGGAGCAAGCAATCAGCTGCAGGTTGCCAGTGCCAATCAGACCTTAACTAGTCTCTTAAAAACAAGTCATAGGATTCGAAAACAGTTGACCAAGCGAGTTATTTCGCTGTCATCCTCGAATTATTAGTTTGCAGTAATCTTTGTTTGCAGCTACTCTGATTGGACTCCTTTTGTCTGGTTTGTTTGTTGCAATTGAGATATAGAGGTTCCTGTGCTCATCTAATTGCTTTGTCTCTGTGTCTGTCGTCACGTAGATGGCCACGATTTTCTGAATACCAATGCAAAACGCCGAGAGAAATTATATAAACAGCAGCGTTTGTGGATTATTGTTTGTCCTCTTCGTTCTGAATATAATGCATTAGCATTACTAATTTGTACGTACGTGTGATGGCTACGCCGTCTGTATGGCACACCGAGTCACTGACAGAGATCATGCAGTAGTGATGAGCCAATGACAATGCCGCTCCAATCGCAAATGATGCACATTATATGATCACACGGGGTATAAATTAAGTGGAAGACAGTAAGGCTTGCAGTTTGAAATATTCGATAAATACTAAGGTTTTGCTTTTATTATCGGTAATACTTTAGTTCTCCAAAGCTGGCAACAGTTTGGATGGAACTTTTTTTTTTTCAAAAACCATGGTGTTATCAAAACCGTAGTGGTTTTTTTTTTAAGATTTGGAAGAAACTGAACTTGGTTTTACAAGGGCTTATGAAACCATAATTTTTCAGAAGTCCGACTTCCAAATGGGCCCCCTAAACAAAGAAATTTGTTTTGCTTTAATACTGTAACTTGTTTTTGAGAGTATATTAAATGACAACTCTCCGTAGGATTTTTGCTCATATAAACATCATCAATTTAATAAGAAGATAGAGATAAGCTGTATCTCGGTGGTGATACTTCTTGGGCACTAAAACCAATTCAAATCATTGTAAACTGAGGTATCCATGTGGCCCACAAATCATAATCAAACACATCTATTCCTCCGGTCTAGAAACACTTGACCATCGACATTAGCTCAACACACACTCTTTTATGACTCTCATCTCTGATTCATAATGTATTACTATTGTTATTAATATGTTCAATAGAGTAGAGGGACAAACGAAGTTAGAGAGAGCAAAAGACAAAAAAAATGGAGGAGAATCTTTTTGCGCTCTGATATTAAATATAGATGTAAAAAATACAATGCTAATAAATCCAACAAGAGATAAATATATAATGCTAATAAATCCAACAAGATTTGATAAATATATACCACGTCAAATCAAAAATTTTTTAATTATACTAATACAGTTAAAACAAGTCTAGTATTAGCAAGTTCTTCATTAAGTGGAGGTTAGATGTTTTATACGCTCCAAGTAGCAAAATGACGATAAGCCTATCAACAGTTTGGAGAGACACTACACAACTAACCAGCTAGTGGTAGGAAAACGAGGTTGTACTAACTAAATAGCCAATGACGCGACAAAAGGGCACGAGGGCCCGACGCACAGTGACCGCTCAGGGTGTCACCTCGCTCCAGCCCATCGCCAGCTTACACATGAGCTCGCGCATCCCATCCCATTTTCAAGGGGGTGCAGGGGGACACTTCGTGGAACTTAATAGTGATCGTGTCATCCGCAGCGATAACGCCACTGTCCAGCCTGCGCTCCCACCTGTTCACCAACACGAGTCTAACTTGCTTCTCTCGGTGGGGATCGTGGAAAGCAGTTTTGGCCGCAAGCCTCTCACACTGTGACGTGGGAATTCCTCAGCACTATTGTTATTCTTTTTCTACGGACTTTAGTAGATATAGACTTTCAGTTCTGCACGGTCAAACCTTAAATAAAAATAACTATGAAAATACATTTATATATTGAATTATGTTACTTGATATCGTACATATTGCTATGTTTTCTACAAAGTTGGTGTGACTTAATTAATTTAGTTAACTTAATACAACCGAAAATCATCATATTTTAGGACAGAAAGTCGGAAAAGCGTGTACCACGCGAGAATGCATGTTAATTCATATTATTTGTGGAGGACAATTTTGAAATCTACAGACTGATTAACTGAAGTCCCAGTACTTGTGTCGAATTGTGTCGAAGGGGCTAATAGTTTTAGACTCGGTGTTAGAAACTGGAATCAAGTACGATATCAGTTGGCTGGTGGCGCGGATAAAACTACTAGAAGCACATGCCACATGCCCGTTCCAGATTGCAGCGGCCCTATAGAAAACCAACACGTCCGCCATGCACGTCGATCTGCGAAAACCACGCTAACACTTATCCGTGCACGGAGCTAGCGTGCGTTTATATAATCAAACAAAAGTTAACTACCGGCCGAAGAATCTGCACGCACGAGCACACGATCGCACTTCGCAGTTCGCAGCGTGGGACGACGCACGGCACGCCGCACGCGGGCACGATCGGGCGTCGGCAAGCAGCGCGCGCGCATCGGCCCCATCGGCCCCTACCTGCCAGCCGGGGGCCCTTGCCCTTCCATTGGCCTCTGCCGCGGGCGTCACGTCGTCACGTGTCGACCTGCAGGCTGCTGCAGGCAGCCGACACGTCGAGGAGGCGGACACGCATGGGCGGCCCCGGCACGGCAAGCGCCGTCGCTGGTGCGTACATGACAGGCTCTGGCACCGGTTGAGCTACGGGCGGGCCCGGCCGGCAGGCCCCCCCCGCGCGCCCGGTAGCTAGCCCGCCGCTAGCCTTTAATTTCATCAGGGATCTGGACTGCGAGCTAGCTAGCGCCGTGGCATGGCGGGAGCGGCCTGATGAGCAGCGCGTCACCGCGTCCCGGCGGCCTGACTGAGTCACTGACCTAACCTAACCGATGCACGGATCGGCGTCTTTTCGCTCGCTGCCGCGCCTGCCATGCCGGGCCACGGGAAAGCGCCTCCTCGTTCGTCCTTGTGGCGGCGGGCTGGCGCCCCCGGCCCACGGGCAGACGATCGGCGGCGGCCCCCACCCAGGACTACGGAGTACTCCGTAAGGCTCTCTCGCGCGCGCGAAACTAAAGCTGCGTCCGCGCCAGAGCGAGCGTGCAGGACGGCAGCGCCGAACAGTCTCCGGCCCCGACCCGCCGTCACCTCCTTATCACGATCACCTTGGCAGCAGAGTGTACTCGATCCCGTCAAGTAAGACATACGAGTACTATTGTACTACCTTCGTCCCAATTGTCAAAAATTTTTATGTTTTTTTTATATATAATTTTTATGGTTGTGTTTAGATCTAAAATTTAGAGTCTAAACTTTGGCAAATCCTGAAGATTTTCCGTCAAATTGTCAAAAATTTTTGTTTTTTTAATGGAGCATCAAAAGTTTAGGTAAACGTAATTTTTTAGGGTCAAATCAAATATTTTGTCTCGCTGGATCAAAAGTAAGTAGAACGTAATAACTTGGATATACTTTGCGAGACAAATTTTTTAAGCCTAGTTAGTGTAGGTTAGTATAACAATTACCACAGACAAACGAAAAGCGTTACCGTCCACTTTTTAGCCATTTGCCACTTTTTTTTTTGAGATTAGATAATACAACGTAGTAGACGCTTAACACATGCGCATAACTAAACATAGATATTTACTATCAAATGATCTTTGAATGACTTACCCGGCCGCTCTTCTGCGGCCGTATCGTGGGCATTATATATTAATTTGTTGTTTACGAAAGATTTGAGCTATGATGAGTAAACATGCATCCATGCTAGACTGCTAGTACAATATTGCCGCAGCGGGCCTACGAGCGAGCTGATCAGATCAGGCGAGGTATATATCATATAGTAGGAATGAAAAGCCAGATGAATTTGTGCGATCGATGAATAAAGCTATCAATGAGTGTGTAGTGTAGTACCTACGACTACGACTACGACGAGCCTCTCGCTCGTGGTTGGTCTTAACCTGGAGACTAATGACATATTATCGGCCAATGCTTTTGTAGCAATGTACTAGTACTAGCAGCTAGCATCACAAACGCATGGAAGGGTGCACGCGTGGGACGGGACGGGCTAGTCGATAAAGCTAGATCTGGCTGGCGCCGGTAATTTGACATGACAAGCGGTTTAAGCTATATATATTCTTCTCCTCACACCTGGCTGGCCGGCCGGCTGGCTAGTAGATGTAGCTAATCAGGATAGATTAGGCTATGATTAGCACGCGCATTAGATTCTCGGTCGGCAGACATGCTGCAGCTGCCTGCCGTGCCGGTTGGTTGGTGCTTGCTCACACTCGCCGTGAAGCAGTGCCGCCGGCGCCAGTGCGTCGTCGTGTTCCCGATCCATCGCTGCGTTCGGCGACGACGGCTGGCCGGCACCTGCAGGTAGCGTGGCTCATCATCGGCATGCAAGCCGTAGTTCGATCGCCAACCACCAGGCAGGCACCACCACCAATAATGAGGGCCAGCAGCCATCTCAATCGACAGGGGGTGGTTTTAGTTTTATTATCGGCTGTGGGGCCGTGCTTAAGCACCAATCATGAGCTAAAACACACTGGACTGACCTGCTTTCCACATATGAAAGGTGCGGGGGTGGCAAATTTAGTGTGCGCGAGCCTAGTAGGGGACACACTTGTCATATGTCGAACCCTTTTTTGCTTTGCTGCTGGACATCTGCCGCATCCCTCTAGCTCTACATTAGCTACTAGCCGAGATCCTGATGGAGGGGAGAGCCGGCCGGCCGGCAGGGGCGTTAGATCGAGGATGTGCGCCTGCACGTACTACAGCAGCACGAAAAGCACCGTGGCTTTAGTGGATTCCAACTCCCTCCTCAACCCATGAGATTCCTTTACACATAATTTGTGCCTCGGCGGCCAGTCACCACGAGAGACGCCTGCCTTTGCTTTCCATCCGTCGCCCATCATCGGTCGATCTATCTGCTCCCTCGGTCCGTAATTGACCGTCGCCGTGGGCTTCGTCTTATTAAAGTTTGACTCGATTTCTACAAAATACGTACAACATTTATATCTTTAAATAAATTTATTAAAAACTAGACGAAAAGATCTTTTCCGATGATACTAATTACGTAGCATAAATATTTATATATTTTAAAATATAATTGCCGGTAATAGTTTCTCGGAAAACGAGAACGACGAACATTTAGGAACAGAGGGAGTATAGCTAAAAGCACATGTGACTACACATTAGTAGCAGCACACAGCACAGCAGTGCATAGCATGGTGCCCCTGCCTGAAACGCTCACAAGTCACCTCTCTTGTGTTGTCTGTTTCTGAATCTCTCTGATGCTTTGTTTGGTTGCTCCTTTGACCTTTCTCCCACTCCTTGCCAATACCATGTAAAGTAGGAGATGTTGCTGTTCACTGACATGAACAGCAAATATACTACTCCTAGTATGCTGCTAGCCAGCTAAATTACTCGTATAATCGTATCCTGACTGGAATTGACGGACCGTACCTCTGGAAACGTGAAGAACTCTGACCGGATTACCAAACTCATCAACTGGTACAGGTTAGGCTTAGGGTGGGCGTATACCACATTGAGGCGCGTAAATGGACTAGTTTATAATGCTATCGACGATAGTACGCTCTAGCTTACCTTGTTTAGGGCGAGTGAGTGAATGATGGATAGCGGATTAGATGATGATGATAGATCTCTCCCACTCCTGTCCTCTCCTCACTTGTCCACCTGGGAGCCATGTGGGGGTCAGGCTCCGCTCCGCTCGCATCGCCGGTGTCCCTTGGTTCAAGGGCAGGCACGCACACAGACAGCTTTCTCGTCCATCTCCAAGGCCTTTGGTGCTCACCTCTGCTAAATGATAAAATACGCAAAGCAGCAGCCTGGATCTGTATAAACTAGCAATTCCTCCCTGCACCCTATAATGGTTGCACTGCCTATTCTATCGCACTGGATCCCTCTTGTTTACTTAATCCCCGGCCCGCTTGAGGAGTTGTGGGGATCTCAATGCCAGATTAGAGGGCAAATTAATACTAGTAGTTTATCGATCGGCAGTCGCTTGCTTGTACCTGTGAGCCTGTGACTGGACTGACTGTGACTGTGAGCCACTAGTTGCGTGCGTGCTCACAGCGCGCGCATGCCCCGGACCCTTGAATAATGCCTTGTTGCATGCATGCTTGGGTTAGCGTGTGGGAGGATGGGGAACAATGCTGCGTGCCCCTCCATCTGCTGTGCTGACTGCTTCTCTTATCGATAACTGCTGATAGCTATTTCTTTCTTAACAACCTTAGCTTCCAATTAAGAGAAATATAAACTTCATTTCTCTTGGACTGATTTCTGAAAGATTTTATTTTAGACTGGCCCTTGAATAGTGCAGCACTGCAGCTAGAAAAGAAAAGTTTACGGACAGTGACACACACCCACACAGTACTGCAGCTCGCCATCGTCGTTGTCGTTGCTGCACGGACTAGGCAATTTACCATCTCCTGATTGGATTTCAGCGAATAACACTTGAGCCAAACAACAGGCCGGGCGGTTGGTTGCGCTGCAGCCGCTGTTGGCGTCCCAATTAAAGGCGCAAAAAGACACAAAAGTACGAGCGGTGAGTGAGGCCAGTCTGAGTCGTCCTGGCCCGGCCTAAGCATCCATCGATCGCATGTCATTGCCAACATGCACCTTTCATGGGACCGGCCGGGTCCAAACGGACGGGAACCCTACATACCCGGCCGGGACCCATGTAACCATCAGAGATCACTGCATGCAGTGTGCTTATGCTTCCGGCCGGCCGCTTGGTTGCATTGACTGAATTATGCACTGCACTCTGCAGTGTAGCCTCCATAGCGATGGTAAAGGTTATATATGCATTTTTTGTTCTTTAATACGTAAAAGTTTTGCACATTTTTGTATTTTAAAAGGAGAATTTTACAGAAGCGCAGGAGGATTCAGATATTATTACATTAAAGCACAGCGCCTCCCCAACTCGCTCACACATTAGGCGACTACTCACGCAGAAACAACTAAGTTTACAAGCCCCAACATCGATCCAAAGATCGACGGTTTGCTTGATGATGGACGGTGCCTGGGGCAGATGATTCATATACATGCATGGTTCATTTTGAAGTTGATCATTTCGATGGATGTTTTCTAGTAGTAGCAGATGGAAGCCCCCAAATCATAAATATATATACAGTGTATCAACCTTTTGTTGGTGGAAAACAAGAGGAGGTTGCCCCTACTGTGATTTTATTTAAAACAAACAGAGGAATCGACTTCTTCAGGTAATGTATGTAGATACTAATAGCCTGTACTGCAGAGTGCAGACTCCATATATCAGCAGTGCTGTAGTTGTACAGTGTATATATAGTTGTTCTACTTGTACATATGGGCCCTCTACGTACATATATAGGACAAACGGACAAAGAGGGCCAAGAACAAGAAGCCACCGCTAGCATCAGTCCAAGGGAAGTGCATTATTGTGTGTGACTGGCAATGCTTCCCATTTGCAGCATCACCTAGTCGATCTCGATCTCAGTTACTCCTTTCATGCCATAGCTGTAGGAAAACTTCTTTCGGGGTTATAAAATTAAAATCACACGCATATGATCGAGTGATGATAATTGGTGGTCCCGAGCAGTCAACTCTTCGCCACTATATATATGCTTGCATATGGTCTCTGATAAAGATCGATCAGCATTTTAAGCAGTAGTACTGCATTGGCTTTTTCAGTCACAAGAAGAACATGAACTAGTGCTCTAGAACTGTACTGTACACACCACCATACAATCACATGATCGAGAAGAATATGCATCAAATCATTGTGAGGAATCGTCATATCTGGACAGCAGGCCGGACAGGGTGCATGAGAGAACACAACGCAAGAAGGCTTCTGTCACTTACTCAATGCTTGCTTAAACTATATATGCGTTGTCTACCAAGGATTAATAATAGGAGGCTGCCTAATGACTCATCTTGAGAGGAGGTTTGGCCTGATCATGGCCACAAACTGCCTAGATTGTTAATTGTTAGATCGAATGATTATGCCTGCCTACTAATTCCAAGCACTTAGAGCATCTCCAACAGTTGAGTCAACTGGGCCGGTAGGTTATATAAGCCATGTCATTTGTTGGGACACGGTCCCAAACACCTGGTGGAGGAACCCCGGCACCCGGGCGGAGGTGTTTCCCAAGAGGCAAGCTAGTGCGCCGGCTGTATGTTCGGAGCGTATAGGCGGGTGATTTTTCTCGCTTAGTCATGTGCCTACCTTGCGGAGAACCGCTGGAGGTCGGTCTTGCGATGCGAGGGGTCGGGCGGAGGTGCCATCTCCGCCAGGCAGAACTTCATCCGTCCGACCGCAGGAGCACGTGGAGATCTCCGCGAGCATCGTGGTCACCCGGTTGTTCCGCGGAGGTACTTGGCCGAAGACCCGGGAGCCAAGCAAATGAGACCAAGCGGAGATCCAGCTCGGAGAGGCGCCATCCGGTGGGACCGGAGATGGGAGTCAAGCCTTAAATGGGCCGAGCAGGAAGTCCGTAAGCAAAGGCGGTTCAAGATATGAAAGGACGTTAAAAAGCCATGCGGCGGTGATGACTAGTGCCCTAATATACCAAGAATCTAGAAGGGTAGAATTGTAACTTAGCACTCTCACCGCTTGTAAGCTACAAATAGAGGGCGAGTCTTTCATGTTGGTGAATGGAATTTATGATCATTTATTGTTGAGTGTCCGATACTTTGCCAAAAATCCACACTTACCTCCCCGGAGCACCGCCCCAGCAGAGGTATCCTAATCCCGATGGAAACCCAAGTTTCAACATCATTGTCACTTCATCATATGAAACCCACATGCAAATATACATATTCAATCCCTGGAAACCCAAGTTTCAACATCATTGTCACTTCATCATATGAACCCCACATGCAAATATACATATTCTCTCCTTCCTCTCGGTCTTTATGAGGCTCACGGACTAAGATAGGGGATAGTCTCTTCTCTTTTCCATCTTTTGTCTCTTCCACGTAGAAAAAATGATGACATGGATTGCTATGAGCTAGCTGACGTGTCATGGTTAGAGACACTCTTATGTTACCAGACCCTACAAGAAATCCTCAGAATATCTCAAGAACTTACTCCAGTATACCTATTCAAAGATGCACCATAAAATACTAGCATTTCTATATTCATCAGCGATAAAGGGACCACAACATAGTTGGAAGAGGAGCCGGCCCATCGTATTCCATATGAAGGGAATCACGCGATCCACAGCGTGAGTTAGTATAGCTAGGCGCATGTAGATCTCTGCTATATGTATGCTTATCAATCGCTATCTCAATGAGCTGTCCCCATCGTACAATACACGCCCAAAAAGTATTCAGGAGCTCACATGTATAATATCTGGCGTTCGTACCCCCAGCAACCGCGGCTGCTTGACACGAATCAGCTGCGCCCAGAGCTCACACATGAGTGTATCTAAGTAAATATTTGTTTTGGAGATAGCTTTGTTGTCATGGTAAGAACTGGCAGGTGGAGACTGACTTCAGGGACATCATGCACGTGCTCACATGCCACACTGCGAGCTGAGAGTGTGTCCTCGTACGGCAACTCTTTTTGCCCAGTTCACGCTTGCTGTTTGGATTAGTGTATGTATATTTATGGTCATGCGATCATCAAAAGAACAAACAAGAAACGTGGCATATGAAACAATTTGTAGAGAATATAATTAATTCCATTACACTTATATATAATAATGGGATCTTACTTTCATTGATCACTAGGAGCACATTTTACAGAGGCCGGGTACTCCACACATCTACTAGCATAGTTACATGGGGTGAAGTGAAGTGAACCTTCTCAGTTTGGTTCCAAAGGTTCTTCTAGCCTTCTACTAGGACGGCAGGTAGCTTTTGCAGATGCCTTCCAGACCCATGGGGACGAGGGACAAAAATAACACGAGAATGGGGGTAGTACATTGCCTTGGAGTAGACACGGTTACTGTATTCGACAGTAGCGCCAACATGCTCAATACATTTTTTTTTCAGGGACGTACGTTGTGCTTTGTGTGTGGCCTCTTTTTTCCTCGGTGGCACATACAGGCTGCTACTAGCACACAGTGTTCAGGGAATCGAAGAACATGTAATGCAGCAACCACCACGAGTCGGTTTCGGAGGCCACCACACCAAACCACAGGCTAAGTTGAGAGGGGGAAAAAACTTGGTGGTGGCCGGTGGGGTATGTTCGCATGATTGGACACTGATTCGATCGATTGACTAGTCGTGAACAGGGAGAGAGAGCGCTAGCGCTACACCCGCGGCCGAATCATGGGTGCCGCCGAGGATTGCCGCTTCCAATCCACCAGACGGAGCAAGAAGTCCATCACCTCGCCGGGGTCCTGCAGGGAGTAGGAGGCGTTCGTCTCCTTGGGGCACTTGGACACAAGGATCCCGATGCCTTGGCCCCTCTTCCTCAGCACCTGATGACAACGATCAAAGCCAGAAGAATACTGTTAGTATTAACAAATAGTGAAAAATAATCGCCGAGAGATTCAGCATATCGGCAGATGATGGGCACCTTGAAAGCATCCTCGTCTGTGCGGTCGTCACCGATGTACACAGGGAAGACGTCGCTGCAGTTGGCGAATCCTGGTGAAAAATAGATGGGTGTGTCATCAGCTGCTGCGATTTGTTTTGGACAGGGGTGTGATACGCAAGTACTGAATAAAAACTGCAGCTGAAAACGACAGAGAGAAGGGCGGGGGTCTTGTGTTGTTTGTCGCAATGCGCTTACCGAGCGATTCCAGCAGGAACTCCAAGGCCTTGCCCTTGTCCCACATAATGCTCGGACGGATCTCCAGAACCTGATGCAACAAAGTTCCACAAGTCTTGCTTTCAGTTTCTTCACTACTCACTTGCTAGTATTATATATAGTAGTGCTATTATTAGGCAAGGACAATCAGCTTAAGACAGATGTTGTGGTCAAGTGTAAATGTGTAATTACCTTCCTCCCTTGAGTGAGCTTGAGCTTGGGGTAGTCCTTGATCACTGCCTTGACTTGCTCCGCCAAAGCATTCCATCTCTGCAGTTAAGACAGATGGTGTGATCGAATAGATCAGCGTCGCGTGATCGATCGATGCAACTTGGCGTTGAACCAACTGTGGTTGGCAACTTGGGCACTTGGCATCCCGAGATCGATGGAGTAAGGCGTTGCCTACCTTTTCATCAACACATCTGAAGTGCACGGACAGGCAGAACTTGTTGTTCTCCACCTTGGCGCCAGGTGTGGACTTCGTCTTTTCCACCAGCGCCTTGTACACCTGACAAAAAAATGGGATTCACCGCGCGCGTGCGCATGGCCATTGTTAATCGGATGGGCATCACAAGTGGACAAGCAAGTGTTCTTCTTCTAATCGACTTTAGCAGCAGCGTACCTCGTCGATCACGGGAAGGAACTCGCTTGCCGGTTGGCACAGAGCTGACTCGGGCTGCAAACAACAGTCGTCAGAGGGCAAGATTTGATCAGATTCAAACTCATGGAGCTCGTACATACAGAGGGTTAAGGATGATGATTGGTAGTCTGGGATGAACTCAAGGAAATGAAAGTGAGGAGAGCTAGAAAGCGTACATTGGAGCCTGGTCCCTTGATGTCCATGCCATGGCTGCCGGCGTAGTAGAGCTCCGAGAGGCCGACGAAGTTGCGCACCTGCGCAGCGACAGGACGAAGAAGAGAAGGCCGGATTAAATCAGCCAATGTTCTCAACATATGCACGCGCGCGCGTGCGAGCTGCTTGTCAAAGTGTTTGGGTGCTGTGACAAGTAGTGGCGCAGGCAATGTACCTTGTCGCGGCAGCGCCCGCTCACGATCGCCGTCGGGAAGTGCTTCGCCACGTCGCGCACCGCCGCTCTCATCTGCGCACCAGTACACCGCAAGGGGGGAAACGTTAGTCGAGGGTGAACTTATCTCCGGCCGGCTGGCCGGACGCCATGAAACGGCGGGGTAGAGCAGCACGAGGCCTCACCGCGTCGCTCATGTAGGCGGGCGTCGGGGTCGGCGACGATGGGGGGAGAGCGTGCCGTCGTAGTCTAGGAACATGACGACCTTCTTCCCCTTGGACGCGCCGGCAATCTGCTCGAACTTGCCCAGCGCCGACGGGTGCTTCCTCTGCAAGAGAGGCCAAAGCCAAACAGGGTTAGCTACCTAGCACCGTCGTACCTGAACAAGGCAACAAGCCATGCACGCGCGTGCAAGCTCCCGACGCGTGTCAAGAAGACTAGACTCACCATCCAGGCCGTGAACTCGTCGAAGTCGGCGGCGGCGCGGGAGCGGGTGGGCGAGGAGGCGCGCATGGCGTCGACCCAGGAGCAGCTGGCCGAGCTCGCGGCCGCCGCGGCCAGGTCGAGGTACCGCAGGGACATGGCGCCGGCGCCGGCCGCGCCCCCGGCAGGCCAGGAGGGGCCGGGCTCGGGCCCGGCAGCGCCGCCCCGGCAGCAATGCCCATCTCGGACACGACCACGTCCTGGTTCGTCATGTGCTTCCGCTTCGGCCCAGGCAGCAGGTTCGAGTCGTGGGAGGCAAAGCCGGCGACTTTCTCGATCGTCTCGTCCCCAACACCAAGCACTTGGACGGGAGGGCGAACGCACGCAGCTAGCAGGGGAGCTTGGGGGAGTGTGTGAGATGGGTGGATGCGAAGTGGGAGCTGTGCGGGGGTACTTATAGGAGCCTTTTTCATAGATGCCATTATAAAAAGTGCACTACCACCAATATCTCTGAAAAATGTTTGTTTTCACTTGTGCCAGCGTCATTTTGAACTCTTGCGCGTATGCCATTCCGTCCGTTCGGTGTTAGATTTCTGCCGTTTAGGGACCTGACAGGTGGGCCCGATAGTGCCAAATGACCAGGTTGCCCTCATGTTATTTCTCCTCCTCTCCTTCTCTCACCGACATGTGGGCCCGCCTTCTTCCTCCTACGCCGCGGCGTCGGCGGCCACCACGCCGAAGCAGCGGGCTGTACTGACCCCCCTGGGCGTGCGCGCGCTGGCACGGCGCGGCCCGGCCAAGCGCGCGGAGGCGGAGCTGGGCAGGGAAGCGGCGTAGCGGCGGCGTCATTTATTTTGGGGGCCGGAGGGAGTAGACACCTGTCGAACAAGGGAAGAGGCGTGTGTGCAACTTGTGTAACTACACTCTGCACAATAATGTGTCAGTAATTGTGTTCAGAGTTGAATTTCCCAGTCTGGCACTAGTTTTTTTTAAAAAAAATCATCACCGTTTGACCTCCAACGGGACAAAAACAGAGGACTTTGTACAGAACATTGCTGCCATTCTTCAGAGAACACAAGATTGGCGCCTTATTATTTTCATGGTTCACATTTTTTAGAAAGGGGAATATATTAATATCCCCGCATCGAATAATGCATATGGCTGTTCATTATTACAAGCAACCAAAACAACTCAAAAGAATCTCAAATGCAAACATTTGAGCCCTCAAGACAAAAAAAAAAAAAATTTGAAAAGGAACAAACTAAAGAGAAATTCTATTGCTAAATCTCCAGCCATATCTTACGAACACCTCCATTGCGGTTGTCTCAATAATTCTACAACCCGCCTTCATGAACCTACGATCCTCCTCCTTCGAAGTAAGGTCCGTCACCTGGTCCAATACATCTCCTTGAAGATAACTTTTGTAAATAAGGCGGTGTGTTGGCCTTATCAAACACAACATCATT
>JADLZK010004324.1:0-43374 GCA_015847255.1 Hyparrhenia diplandra | reverse complement strand
AACCAAACGTTGCCGGCCTTTATTCGTGCGGGCCTCTTGGTTGAATTCAGTTTAAATCAAAATTTGAATTCGGTTAATTCCGAAAGTGGAAATAAAATTGGTCGGAAAAAAAGCCTAAACCGTTTTTTTTTTTCGATTTAGGTTTGCTGAAGCAGATTTTGGAAACACCGCCTAGCCATGGAGCTAAGAGACACGAGACACACAAAGGACAATAAATTGAATTCTCTGAAGCAGATTTTGGAAACGGTAATAACGCCACAAATTGTACATGTACTGCTCCCTAACACTGAACCTGACAAGTCTTCCCAGAGAACCATATCAGTACAGATTCATCCTGAAGGAGGCAAGAAAGTAATAAATAAGCCAAAGTTTTTTTTTTTTTTTGGAGTAAAGCCAAAGGGTTGTGAACGCATAGAAAACACTATTTAAGTTGGAGAGTCCAAATGAGGCTCACATTGGCTTTCCTCTACGCCCGTACTTCAGCAAGTATGCTCCTTTCTTGACAGCAGTGATGGCCTGCAAAGAAGGATGCTGTCAAGCCTCAAATATCAACTTATCAAGTAATCAATATATGGGGGAAGCAACCAGGACCATCACACTTTGAAGAGATAAAACAGGCCTGAGGTAAATCACTGGTTTTATATGAAATAACAATAATAAAACATAACACTAGACACAAGGCAAATGCCAGAAGATGCTAATGGTTCAATATGCAGTATTAAACATTTTTTTACTACTTTTGCTCTGCTGCTGATGCCATACAGCTCAATCTTCACATCAACCTTTTTCACTAAGCATCAGACTGATATGTGTGCCCTTCTTTTATGATTTCATTTATTGACAACAAAGAATAAAACCAAAATAACCCCTATCACACTAGTCAAGTTCTAGTGATGAGTGTAACTAGAGCCACTAAGCTTGCTGATTTGAAAAAGAATATCTCGGTCGTTGTGATATTTTCAGTTATGCATGACCTTTTCCTGTATTGAACATATCCATCAACCAAGTCAATCAACTGAAACAAAAAAACCCCCGACATCACAACTCACTAAGTAAGCTAGTTGATGAGCATACAAGAAAATTTCAAATCAAAATGGACAAGCATTAATATTGCCTTGGTCCGCTTTAAGCTATTTAGAGCAACACTTGAAACCCAGATTGAGCTTGGTTATCTGTAAGATAGAATGGAAATAGTTATATTTATATGTATAAATATTCGAGCAAAGAGATGATAAATATAATATTTTTATTTTCATACATTATTGTTAACAGTATTTATCGGTATTGCCTCTGGAACGGTATTAACACATGCTAATAATCTGGGTCCATATTATCCAGATGTGCTTACTAATTAGTTATTCCATCACATTTTTCGTAATAAAAATTCATGGCTACAATCTGCACCAATCAGTGCGTAAATATTACCAGTCCATGAAAGGCCAAAAGACTGCAAATATATGAGTTGAAGAGTGAAGATGAAGAGTGAAGATGGCGAGCGCTGCAGCACATAGCCTCCTTTTTCAACAACATCGTTCTCATGCCAGTGCAGTCTGCAGAGCGATTAATGAATTAGTTATTAGTTACTTCAAACTCTTTATTATTAAACAAGAGAGGAGGGTGAGGGTGTCAACTTATTCTTAAGACCATCAATTTTTCTTTTCTGAAAGCGTACCTTGGAAGTAACCGTTGAGGTTAATGATTCACAATGTCATCTTCAGTCATCACCCTTTTCCTTTCCGCCCATTCTTGGCATAGCTTGCTGCAACGGTACACAGAAAGGTGACATGAAGTGTCCAACTCCGGCAGCCTGCCTGAGATGCTCGGACAAGAGCTGATGTTCAGGAAATCGAGGGAGACAAGGCTTCCCAGATTTGCAGGAAGTGCCAGGAGGTTCGGGTAGCCGCAAAAACAGACCATTTCGACAGAGGTGAGCAACTGGAGCGCCCTCTCCTGTTCTTCAGTTAGGCTCACCATCAGGCTTGTTCCTTTTCCATCAAATTGTAGGTCGTAGAGACGTGAGCTGTTTGCAAAGGGACGTGGTAAGGACAGAGGCGTCCCTAATCTCAAGTTGAGTCAGTCTAGACAAGACCTCACAGGCCCCTTGCTGCAGTAACAAAAGCTCTATCCATGGAGGAAAGCTGGAGGAGGCAGCTACTGAGAAGGTTGTCAGATTTGTAAGGGGCTGGAAGCCCTCGATCGAAGCAAGCGAGTCACAATCTCTAATTTCTAGCTCTGTCAGTGCCGTGCAGTGTCCCAGCTGGAGAGATGTCAGTTCTGGACTTTCACATACCACAAGTTGTGTTATGGCAGGCAGACAGGACTGGACATTGTTTGTGAGATTGGAGATCTTAAGTCTGGTAACTGACGGAGGAAGCATTCCAATATGATTTCCTCCTTGCTCTTGCTCCTGTAGGTTTGGATCCCAACCCCATGCAGCAGACAATTCAGGATTCATCTCGATTTCCAAAATTCGAAGAGAGCTGAGGAATTGCAAACCCTCCAACACACGCAGCTGTTCACACCTCCAAAGTTGCAAGCGCTCCAAGGACATGCACGAATGGAGTTGTACATGCCTCAAACATGGGCCATCTGTGAGGTTCAAGTATCTGAGGTTGGACAAGCCTTTAAGGAAGTCGAACTGTAAATTTTCCGAGAGATGACTAAGAGAGAGAGATTCAAGTGATGATGGGAGTAACCCACCATCCGCATTACTAGTATCATCTATCACATCCCTTGCCAACAATGACACCAGCTTAGGGCAACCAGAAATTCTTAGCTTCTTAAGAGATGGTGGGAGTAATGCAACATCCATGTAAATAGTACCATAATCATTTGTGCCATTGACCAACAACGAACCCAGCTTTGGGCAACCATCAATCTGCAGATTCTCAAGAGCGGTGAATCCTCCAAAGCCTCCCTTGCCACCATCAAACTCCAGATCTACACATCTAGAAATAGCTAGCCTCTTTAGAGAAGAGAGGATATTAGATGGTACTTTGAATAGTGTTTGGTCTTCTGCAGACAATGCCACTGCTGAAACCAAACTGCTGCTTTCTTCCCTTTTGTAGGTTGACTGATCAATAACCATTTAATTTGTGGACAGCCACGTAAGTCCAGTCTCTCAAGGGATTGCAAATGAGGAAGCATTTTAGTCAGCCACCACCCTGTACCGGAAGAAGAAATTTCCAGATGTTTGAGAGATGGGAGGGCGGGAATGATTCCAGATGAACTGTTTTCTGATGCAGCCTCTGATGTGATGGGTGGCTTGAGCAAGTTAGAGCAATTGTGTATACTCAAAGACACTAAACTGATGAGCTGTCTCAAACCTTCACTTGAAATAGAAACCAATTTTGGACAATTCCATATATTCAATGATGCCATGCCCCTAAGGTTATGGAATGCTAAGATCTGCTCATCCAGTACACTCAACTCATTGGATTCTATAACAAGCCTCGTGCCTATCATATTTATTGATAGTTTTCCTTTTTTGATGAAAAGTTCTTGTACATGACTAATAGGTGGTACAGGAAACGGCACCATCAGCCTAGGGCAATCACGGATGATGAGTCTACTCGGACTAGATAGGCACACCTGCTCTTCTTGTGAAGATGAAAACAGAGGACCTGTCAGCTTACTGCACCTTTTTAGCTTTGGCATTTTAATCAACACCAATTTCTCCAGAGAAGGAACTGCCAATTCTCTCACAAGATGCATATCCATTAACTTCAACTCCTTGAGTGCCCACATTCCTCCAAGTGAAAGGATTTCCCAGTTCCTGCAATATCATTTATCTTAGTGCTCCAAAATTTGCAAATGAGTATTGATACTATTGAAGCAAAATTAAAGAATACTTACATTATATGAGGACAGCAACAGATGGTCAGTTTGCTGAGAAACGGAAACCATGACTGCTGCTCGGTATGGAAAGAAGAGTAACTCTGGAAAAGAGTGAATTCATTCAGTTCAGGGCAGCCCTTGATGATAATTACCCTTAGCCGAGAGGCCAATTCCATACCATAAGTACCAAGACATTTTTCTAATCTTGGCATCTCAATCAAGACCAACTCTTCCAACGAAGGAATTGAGATTTCTGTCAAGTTCCACATCCTGACCATTTTCAGCTTCCTAAGGGATGGAAGCAATTGGAGAGGAAGAATTCGCCATTCCTTGCATTTCTCTAAATGAAGTACCTGCAACATCTTAACAGATACATTACTGGCAAGCCAGGTTGGTGAGTTAGTACCACTGAACCAGTTATACGTAGACTTTTGAGGTTCTCAGGAGGTTGAAGACCCTCAATCGCATCTTCTGTTCTAGATATACAAGGATCAAGGCCCACGCTGATATCATTCCATGATAAGGACAACTTTTGTAGATATTCTTTGTCTATCAGTCTAGCTCTGCTAGCTTGTTCTTTGGTCTTCACATTTTCAAGTTGAGATATTTCAAGAGTTAGAAGCTTGCTCATGGATCGAAGTTGCCTTATATCAAATTCATCAGCAATTCGAACCTTGAATTTTAGTTCCTGAAGAGAGGTCAACTTGCCAACACCAGCAATCTCTGAGTGCACTTTCTCATGACTAATAATATTCCGTAAATTAATGAGATTATTCATACAAGTAGGTACAGAAATATTGCTTCCAATGTCGGCCTTCAAGAATTGAAGGTGATAAAATTTTGTCAAAGCATGAGGAAGAACAATATTCTTCTTAAGGTCTTTTTTGGCCCAAAAAATTGAGACACCAACAAATTCAAGATAGCGAAGATGGTGTGGATTTAACAACTTCGATGTAGTGCTGATGTCATTATGTGTCACATAAATCCTCACGACTCGTAAACTTTTTGACTTCATACATAAAGTTTGTAGGCACCTTAATAAACATATGCTGCTCTGGCCAAAAACCATCAAAGTCCTCAGTCTTTCTGAAAACCCAATATTATTTAATATGTTCTCAAATTTGTCACAAGGGGTAGTGCAATGCCCATCTTTCTCATAAGCAGTGGTTATGATTGATAAATGGCGAACACTTGGTTGGATGTCCCTAGAGTTGGATCCATTTATAGTGGCACACTCATTTTGCGAAACCAACTGAGCCAATTCATGCATTAGATCATGCATGACATAGTATGAGCCAACCTTTTGGAAGAAGCCCAAATCCACTAAATCATCCAAATATTGCTTCCCTGTTTCCTCCAATCTCATAGAAAGGTCTTCGCACTGCACAAAATTTTGTGATATCCAAGCATGGACCAGATTCCCCCCATCAAAACGGTAATCCTTTGGAAATAGAGAGCAGTAGGAGAAACAGTGCTGCAGATGGACTGGTAAAAAATCATAGCTGAGCTTCAAGATAGGTAAAATATCATCAATATGATCTTGAAGAGATTTCCATTTGTTTTGAACTGTCCTCCAGTGCTCATATGTAACATTTCTATTCAAAAGTGCACCGACACTCCGTGCCGCTAGTGGACAACCCTTTAGTCCTTTAACAATCTGCTGCCCAATGGACTGCAAATCAGGATGGCCCTCTTGGTTTCCATTACCAAATGCACATCTCCTGAAGAACAACCAAAATTCTTTTTCATCCAGACCTTTCACTGGTACTGAATCCATTGTTTCAATCATCTTTGCAACTGATGGTCGTCGTGTAGTTGCTAAAATCATGCAGCCAGGTACATGATTATGTTTTAGTGGAGCTAACAGGCTAACCCATCCTCTCATGTCCTTTTCCTCCCACATGTCATCAAATACAAGCAGGAATCTTTTGTTTTCAAGTTTCTTCAGAAGCATATCCTGCAACACATTGAAGTTGGTGATTTTTTCGAACTGTTGTCTATCTGTACATACATGCTCCAAAATCTCACGTGTCAGTCGCATTGTGTCGAAGTTAGTGGACACACAAACCCAAACTCGCAGATCAAAATATTCTTTGATTCTTTGATCACCATAAACAAATCTAGCAAGTGTCGTCTTGCCAACACCACCGATGCCAACTAGAGGAAGAACCTGTAGATCACTACATTTCCCATTTATTAACAGCTCTACTATCTTGTCCCTCTCCACATCCCTTCCGTATACCTTGTCTTCAACTGGAAAAAAAGTCGTGAGGCGCGTGTTCCTCGCCACACAATGACTCTGGTTTGCAATTGCAATGGGGCATGAGATCTCTAGCTCAAGAACATCCCGCACAGAATTGCGAAGTTTGCCTAAACGATTCACTATCCCTCTGATCCTCTCAGAAATGGTGTTATAAGCTGGCTCTTCCTCTCTCTTCCTTTTTCTGCCACGTGTGCACCAACTAAGAAATTGACTTGTGGTATTAGTACATGCTAGTCGAAAAGATGAAGTGGAAGAAGACACAGAACTCTCCTCAGGATTGGTACAGCCTCCCCCTGCATTAGCAAACAGGTAGTTGTGATGTGACATGTGAACAAGCAAGAGAAGGCCACTCAAGCAAAAGCAGACAGTACCCTTAAAAACCTCTAATAATAATTAACACAAGTTAAAGCATGTCAATTCAAATTACAATTAAGAAAAGAAAATAGGCAACAGCAAGAAACATGGAGGACAAGTACAGAACAGTGGAGATCTAAGTGAGGTACCCTGTTCGATCTATCCCTGCATTAGCAAATAGGTAGGTCTGATATGAATTAGCAAGAGACTTGGAAATGTGGACACCTTTCCTCAGGGGCAAAGCAGTTTTGATTGATTCAAGTCTAACAAGCATCCCCATGTACACAATGGGTTTCTACTGGTTGTATGAGGGTATCCATCAGAGATTTGACACGACAAGAAGCAACTTCTTTTGGGAGGGGGTAGGTAACAAAAAGAAATTTCATATGATAAAATGGGATGCCCTTGATAAACCAAAAGAATTTGGGGGTTTAGGTTTTATTGATACAAGAGCTATGTTGTGTAAATGGATCTTTAGATTGGAAAGCAATGAAGACAGCTTGTGCACCAATATTCTTAGGAAGAAATATCTAAATGAGAAAGGCTTTTGTCAAAGCAAGAAAAAGGGAGCTTCTCAATTTTGGCAAGGTCTACATGCTGTTAAGGAGTGGTATGAAAGAGGAAAAGCTCATATTGTTAATTGTGGGGGGACAAACAAGACTGGCTAGACTTGTGATGGGGTGAGTGTACACTGAAAACTATGTTTCCAAAGATTTTCAGAATCTGTCATGATCAAGAGATATCCATCCAAGCAGCTCATGAGCTTAACTGGAATTTAAGGTACAGAAGAAACTTTGGTGAGGAGGAAATGCATGAATGGAACTCACTGATGAATATCCTAGCAGAAGTAGACCTAACTCAGGAAAGAGACAAGATATATTGGAAGCTTAACCAATCAGGGAGATTTACCACTAGAAGCATGTATAGACTCATTACAGATCTGGGGGTGTATGATACTCAAATGATGGAAGTATGGGGAGCTAAAGTGCCTCTCAAAGTCAAGATATTCATGTGGATGGCTTGGCACGACAGGGTGCAAACAGTCTGACAATTGAGACAGAGAAACTGGGATGAAGCTTTGGGGTGTAAATTCTGTGAACAAGAGGAATCAATTGATCACCTTCTGTTTCAATGCCCCATAGCCAGAGTCATTTGGTGCTGGGTGCGGGACAGCCTGGGTTGGGAAAACAGCCCGACTACCATTTCTTCTTTTAATGATAAATTGGCTTCCAACAATAACAAAGAAACCATTTCGATGTTGTGGTGGATTATGGGGGCAATTGGGTGGACTTTGTGGAAAACCCGTAATGATCTAGTTTTCTCTAACATTATTCTTAAAAATCCTAAACAGGTGCATACAAATGCTTGGGCTTGATGAATGCTTGGGGTTATTTGAAGGCAAGTCTGACAAGCTGGTGATATAGAACAATCTGGCGACGAAAGCTTTGGACACTAGCTATCTCAGTTTCGTTTGCTGGTTTCTTTCTTTTGTTCCTAGTCAGGGGAGACCAAGTAACGTGATAAGACGAGGAACTTTAGTTTCTTTTTTCCTGTGTTGATCCTGTGAGAGATTTGGTCGCCAATGTAAGCTGGTAACCCCCGCGTAATACCATTACCAGTTACCTGTTTACAGCTTTCAATATAAGCTGGGCTTAGGCCTTTTGTCTAAAAAAAATTAGCAAGAGAGACACTCGAGCAAAAGAAGATATTACCCTGAAACTGCTAATAATTTACACAGGTTAAAGCATCTCAAATGAACCATGATTAAACACAGTATCAGATTTTACAGCAAAGTGGTAACATTTAAGATCCAGAAGTTTTTTTGAGGTCAAAAGTGTTAGACTAGCCTATTATTAGTGTTGTGTGTGGAGTGCCTAAGGGCCTCAGATTGTGTTGTGGGTGCGTGAGTAACTCAAGGCATGGAGACCTGGCATGGTTGGCCAGGAATACTCCATGCCTGCTATATGTGTCGCATTCTCTGATACCATGAAAGAGATTATGGCTAGGAATAATTCCTTAATTGGCTGGCTTGACGACAAGGCTGAACGTCTCATCAAAGTCAACACCAGGCCGCTGGGTGAATCCACGAAGGACCCAACGAGCCTTGTACCTCTCAAAGGGAGCCATCGGACTAGAACTTGTGCTTGAAGATCCACTTCCGGTGACAACGTTGGCCCGAGGGGGTCGAGGCACGAGATCCCGTGTGTGATTCTCGAAGGAGAGCATCGTGTTCCTCTTCCATAGGCTGCGCGCCAATTGGGATCGGCAAGCGCGCCGGAGAAGGGGTCTTCGATGCTGCAGATAGAGAGGCGGCGTGGTAGGCGGCCGGCATCCGGAAGCCGCTCTTGGCCCGTGTGCTCATGGTACTTGTCGCATGGCCTCTTTTCTAGTGTCCATCGGATTTGTTGAAGCCAAGTCGGACACCTCACTCTTCGTCTATCGGCGTGGCTCAGATATTGCCTACTTGTTGCTCTATGTGGATGATATTGTGCTCACAAATTTCCACACTTTCTTCTTCGGCGGATCATCTCGGCGCTTCAAAGAAGAGTTCGCCATGAAGGATCTTGGTGTCTGCATCACTTCCTCGGCATGCGGGTTCAGTAGCGATGGAGACGGCCTTCTTGTCTCACGGCGGCGGCGAACATGCTCGATATTACGAGCATGCGCGGGGATGTAATGCAAGCCGTGCTCCACTCTAGTTGACACCAATCCGAAGGTTCTTTGCGGTGAGGGGGCACCTGTGTCCGATCCGATTTCCGCAGCCTTCACGGGGCGCTACAAGATGGCGTTCACTTTCGGCGGACATCTCATATGCGATTCTATGCATGATCCTCGTGAGCCTCATCTTGCAGCCTTAAAGCGGATGCCGCTATGTTCGAGGCACCCTCCATCTTGGGCTCCTCCCGCGACCGTCCTCTTCGTCCGATCTTGTAGTCTACACATCTTGACAGGGCCCGGACACCAGACCTCGGGCTTCTGCTTGTGTTCCTCGGTGACAACCTCGTCTCTTGGTCCTCGAACGTCGAACACCGTGTCAAGATCTAGTCGAACCAGTTGCGGAGTGGCAAATGGAGTTGCGAGGCCACTTGGTTGCGCCCGCTTCTTACGCTCACGCCCCCCTCGTGCCACACCGGGTATATTGTGACAACATTAGTGCCATCTACATGACCTCCAATCCGATACAAAGCATCGGGCGTACCAAGCACATTGAGATCGATCTTCACTTCGTCCGAGAGCGTGTTGCTATTGGTGATGTTCGAGTCCCGCATGTCCCTACCTCCTCCCCGCAAGATGCCGACATCTTCACCAAAGGGCTACCTTCCTCGGTGTTCACGGAGTTTAGGTCCGATCCCGAACGTGCAAAGTGGCCGACGTTCCGACCGCAGTGTTAGACTAGCCTATTATTAGTGTTGTGTGTGGAGTGCCTAAGGGCCTCGTTGTGTTGTGGGTGCGTGAGTAACTCAAGGCATGGAGACTGGCATGGTTGGCCAGAATACTCCATGCCCATCGCATTCTCTAACCTGAATCAATTAAGGAATTATTCCTAGCCATAATCTCTTTCAAAAAGATGCAGAAGTAAGGCAAGAAACATGGAAACACAGGGATCTGAGTGTGGTACCTTGTTCGATCTGCTTTTGGAGCCGGTAGTAGTCGACCTCGTCCATCACATCTTCGGCATCATAAAGCAACTCTTTGAGCTCATCCAGGGACTGGGCCAGTGGTTTGTTCTCAATCCTCCTTCCGTCGGCTGTAGCAAGCACCATCTGCACGTTCCTCATCTCAGACTTGAGGTTCTCCACGTCTTCCTCAAGCCCCACACCACGAGTCCAGGCTTCGATCTGTTCAGTGAAGAGGCTCCCAAGGATGGTTTGCACCAGCCACCCTATGGAAGCATCCGCCACCACCCCCATCATCTCTCAGTGTACCTTTTTTTATCACATCTCTCAGTGCACCCAAAAGGAAGCAGGAAGAGGGTGGAGAGGTTGTTCTTGTTTGCTGAATAGTTTGCTGAATAGCTTTGAGTTCAAGACAATGGATGGGATGGGAGGCTACAGTAATATCTGAACTCAACACTCATCAATGGTAATGATTTCCGCTTCAGTGAATTACACGTTCTAGGTCCACCCACTCAATGACATGTGGGCACAGTGACAAAGGAGCTATGGCCACCAAACACTAGGGTCATCATGTCACCTATCCACTACTCGTTGACTGGATTCCAAGAGTAATAGAGCAGCTGCAGTGCAGTTTCTTGGAAGCTGCCTGGAGTGAGCTTGGATAACCCTGAGAAGAGAAGTGGTCCTCCTCAATTCCTCACTATAGCTTAATAAAGTCATTATCTTTCTCTCTTGCTCTGCCTCTTGAAAAGGTAACAGTGGTTTTGAGGTGGATTGAAAGAAATCAAAGGAGATTAATAATCCTATAATGTAAGCCATAATCAGCCTCATTCCCTACAATGACCAAAGGCATGACATTGGTCTAGTTTCTTATTGCAGAGGTAAACACTAAACAGGGAACCAGACCTGAAGACACCCAGAAACGACGCGCGCGTGAAGCAGTTGGGAGATGGAGGGAGAGAGTTCACAAGCTAGCTCAGCGCGTGAACCAATTACCTGGCAATGTCGGGCCGTTCGCGCGGCGGCTACCCGCTGGAATCCTGACGGGGAGGGGGCGCTGGAGCCCGGACCGTGAAGTCGACGAGACAGCGCCCGAGCGCCGCACCCCGCTCTCTTCCTCCATCGATTAGCCTCTGCCCAAGACACAGGCAGCGAGGTCGCCTAGAATGGATTATTCCCCCCATTCACACGGCCGGCGGCGCGGCGCCCTCCGGCGGGCGACGCCACGGACGCTTCGGTTGAGCTTGGCATGTCCTCGTGGAGAAACATACACACAGGGTGGTCCGGTGGAGTCACGGGCCTGGGCCAATTCCTGCCGCTCGGGCCGTGGACCACGATGATGGTGTAAGAGAAATCGCAACGAGTAAGTTCCTAATAAGTACTGTGATAAAAAGGGGCGGGCTATATTAGTATCGATGATCTCGGTCAAAGACAAAGGAGAACAAATATGCAACAAAAAAAATTACTTTATGTCTTCTGTCACTCGGAGTAGCATATAAAGCAGGAAAAACCTTTGGCAACTGGCAAGAGATGAGGCTCCATGCCCTATCAGAAGGCAGGAAAAGACCAAGGAAAAAGCAGTCTTATAGTCATGCCTAATTCGATTGGATTTCAGGAAAAAAAAACACAATTGGCCACCTTGAGCAACCTATTTCAACTTTCAAGTCAGACTGGAACCCAACTACACAGGCCCTGTTCGGCTGGCTGTACACAGTTCCATTCTTCAGAACCATAAACCACAGTTCATTTCAGGAAAGATGACATAATCTCTTGAATTAACATGACTTTTCGCAAGAGCCATCAGAACCTGATCACAGTTCATTCGTTTCATGACAAATATGAAAGTGGGTCGACCATTGTTCAGGTCGAACAAAACTTAAAACTGCCTTACATTAAGGGCCTTAATCATAGGGTCAGTTTTTGGGAAACAAAACAAATGATCAATACATGTTCAGCTCCAAGGCTGTCTCCATCATAAACTGAAGCAAAAATCCAGCATTCTTTAGTCCAAACTTCCAAGAGCACGCACAGGAAATTGGTAACAGATGAAGACCAACTGACACAAGATGTGCCATTCCATTTTTTTTTTTAATTAAAGGGCATTAACCCCCGTCCATTACCAAAGCAATAGACAGGATTCAGTTTACAGCATATGGATGGCCAAGCCATCAGCAAACACGCACCAGACACCCACCTGATGCCTCCGCATCAGCTGGACAGAATTCAGGAAGAAACTTAACAGTACACAAAGCTAGACCAACATATTGGCCAGAGTACCAAATAACCAGAAATTGCTACCAGCTAAAAACTGATTCAACCAGGAGCGCCTTTCTTCATTCCCGCAAGAAGCTCTTCACGCCCATCCTTGACAGAGACCTTCTGCTTCAACTATCAGCTTAGCCACAGCACTTGGGTTGCTTTTTGCTTGATCTCTTCCACTTTTAGCGTCAGCCAGTAGTTGGTACCCAAAATCCTTCCTACTGCGCGCGTTATTGATTGAGCTAAAGAACAATGTGAAACCGATATCTATGTATGGAACATTTTACAGCACGGCAGATTTGCTAGTTGAGTCAGATAAATAGGGGGGTTGCTTTCCAGAGTAAAGAGGGTGTGCCTTATTTATCACCTTTTTTTTTTTTTTTTTCTTATTTTCCATCAAGACAAACTATCGTCCCCAGCATGCCAGTTCCGTTCCATTCATCCAGTTTTATCGACCAAAGCATGCCAGTGGCACTAACTTTCAATTGCAAATAAGAACTTTATTCCTGTGTTTCCAACTTCTGCTAATGAACTTAGTAGCAGTCACAGCAGGTACAAAGCCACAAAGGCAATTCTCAAAAAAAAAAAAAAAAAAAAAAAAAAAAACGTATGGCAAACTAATAATCGAGTAGGTGCAGGCTGAAATCCAATCAAGAAAACTGCAAAGCACCCTTTAGATCTTTAGTTTGCAAGCCCTGGAAAATTTTCCCCAAGGGAACCGTACCAGTGTCAATGGATTGCAGAACTATATCTTTTTTTTTTCTCAGAAATGAGATCACAAAACTAGTATCTTGCACAACAAAAACAATCTCACAGATAATTTGCAGAATGATAATCTGAATCTGAAACAGTCGCTAAAACCAAAAATATAACCCACAGAATGAAGCTTGTCAATGGATAAGCGTCTTCCTCGCAAAATCCTGCTCCAATAAACAGTGTCACTCCTCCTAACATTTTCCGTTAGCATTAACAACAAAATCCTCTTGATTCTATTTCCAGAAACAGAAAAGGAAACCTCTCCAAAACTCTTCTGACTCTCCAGCACATATTATTCAAGCGCCTGTTTCTCTTGCCACAAGTTTTTGTTCAAACTCAAATTTTACATGCACATAGTGGATTTCTTTTATCCATCCTTTTTTGTAAATGTTAATGAGCCAGTTTAGGTGCTGTCATGTTTGGTAAAACGGTAACACCAGATAAGATCTCTTATCGACTCATTGACATACAGCATGAGATGGAAAATAAAAGGTGCATATACGATAGACAGTTATCACCTCACTTAGTATGATCTTTCGAAATACAATGCAAGTAAAGAAACATAGTTAGTGCAGCTTCTACAACTGCAAGCCATTCTAATCCATGAAGGCAATTAGTCTCAGCATGAGCTATATACATAACATTATCACAGCAAAACATAGTAACTCCATCCATATGATAAGTTATGCAAATCTTACCAGCAACAGTTTTGACATTTTCAACTGAAGTATTTATCATCTTTGTTCCTGTAAATACAGAACAACTGCTCAGAGCATTGCAATACTACTCTCTCGAGAAGATCAAGCCCTTCAGAATCATGTTTCTTTAGGTCCTCAACAGTTCTTTTCATCGGTCCCTGAAGGTTGCCATCCAAAAGAAATTCTGCCAACACAGCCGCCCTAAAGGAACAAAAATCAATAAATACACATATGTCAGAATTTTGATAAAACAAAAGCATTGACAGAAACAACAAAGAGCAGACCACACTGTTGGCTGAAAATGCTTTGCAGAGTTTTAAGATTCATGAATAAAAAGAAAACCACAATGGTTGCTGACTAAATTACAGGATATCTACTCGTAGACATTAAAACTAGAAACTACATACTATGTGCATAAGCTCATTCAAGGTGTGTTTCCCTCCCCTGATATATATTGAAGATCATGGCAAATATATGATGCTAAGCGCCTAAGCTTATGACTTGATTTGGTGACAGATTTCCATTGAAAGCTGTTAAGGTCATGCACACTATTGCCCTGAGAACTGAGGCAACTATTCCTGGTGGGGAAACACCTGCAGACCTTGGACAGGCTTTCAAGGTTTGCTACCTTCACTTCTTCAGTCTTTTTTTTCACATGCAAGATATAAATCCTAGAAACCAAAATACTGCATCAATACTTCAGCACATTTTGGATTCTTTTAGTTACAGGCTTAGTGGAAGTGAACTCTAGATCTTGGCTTTCGTGATTAATCAGTGAGAGTTAGGCAACATTGTTGGGTTCGAAGATACACTTGTTGCAGTGACAAGTGCGACTGATCTGAAACAAATCATATCCTTTTGTTCATTTTTCTTTTACAGTTCCTTACGTATCTAGCAAAATAATTGTTGTAATATTATAGGGAGAGAGTTCGGCAACGATTGGCTTTGGGCCAAGGTGTATGTCCAATTCAAATGGAATTTTCTGATGATGCTGAGAAGACATTTGGCAACGCTTTGTCTTATTTGCTGGTAACGACTTCTACAATCCATCCTTTGCAAAAATGTTTGGCACCACTTTATACTGAATGTATGATCAAGGACAAGTTTAATTTGATATACCTGTGATCTTTTTTTTTATCAAATTATTGTGTTAGCATCAGCTGTCCATATAATATATATGAATGTCAAGAACAGCCTCACAATTGAACTTAGCATTGCAACCTTTAAAGTTGGTCTAGCAACAATCATAACTAGGACTAGATGCTCACATCTGAAAACATGGTCATTCAAGGGTAGACTGGTCAGCCAAACCTAATTTATAAACAAAGTGGGGATAATTATGCCTGGAGCAACAGGTGCAGCACTTTTTTAACAACCATGATACTAACATAAAACCAAGCATGCATTAACCAAAATCTTTTTTTGAAAGAAAATGCATTAACCAAAATCATAGGTCATTCCTCACGGATACAACCATACGTCCATACCCAAGTTGGAATTAAATTATTAACTCAATCCAAATATGAATAGTAATTACTCAATTTGAACATACCTGTGTGCATCATATTTGGTGATTCCTCCTACAGTTGGCTGAGTTGCAAACTTCTTCTGGCGGTGGAGAGCACAGACAGCTTGCATACAGAGCTCGTAATTTTCTAGGCATGAGCCCAAAAGAGCTGAAGAAGAATTCCAGTTCCTCGTAACTGCCGAAGGCAATGAACTCTCTACTGACATTTGCTCCGAATGAAGTGCAAGCTGGTTTTCCGGCTGCAAGGTAATTGGCACTGGCTTATCTGATGTCGTGGGTCTCCCTCCATGAGTATCCATCCGGCTTTGACCAGGACTGAGCTTACTCCCTTGTTCCCTAATACCATCAGTTCTTGACAACACCTTTGTGTTGAGCACTTGGCCTCTGTTCCCAGTTCCATTAGTTTCTAGCGACATCTTTGTCTTGTGCACTCCATCAATTGCTTTCTCCTGCCCTTCAACAGACTTGAGAACCACACTGATAGTTTCATCTGATGAAAAATCAGTGTGCTCCATCTTCGTCTCAGCACCAACTCGCGCTGATCCCACAATTCTCCTCGCCGTGTCCGTAACCCTTGGAGTTCTCAGCTGAACGGGCGCATCATTCTCCGGATGAGCAACAGGACGGCCTTGTTTCTCACCAATCCTCTTTCGGCCTTCAGAGCCATCGGGCTTAGAGCAGTTCTTGCACGGGCTGTTCCCAGCGATGGAACCAGTGCGCGGAGGACTCGGCATTGCCCTGGACAATCCCCCATTCTTCCCCGATTGGCCATTCCCAGTCCCCTGCACGAAAGCCGCCACCTTTGGATCATCAGGCCTACCAACCATGCGCTCAGCGACGGCTTCGGGAATTCCCCTGTTCACGGGAGAAATCGCAGGCCGATCAACCCCCAAAAGTCCAGCAGAATTCACCGCATCTCCACGCCCCTGATTGGTTTTGCCATTAGCTCCCGGCTGAGCTTTCCTCTGCTTCTTCATAAAAATCTGGCTGAGCGGGATTCTGTCGTCCTCGTCGTCGGGCGAGCACGAGGACGCGGGTGCCTTCCTCTTGCAAGACATCCCCGCCGAGGTCCGTTCCTCGTCGCCCTTGGACGGGGACTCCTTCTGCTGGCAAGAAACCCCCGCGGGGGTCTGTTCCTTGCCATTGGACGCGGCGGGCTCCTTCCGCTGGCACAAAACCCCGGCGCGGCGCCCTTCGTCGCCCTTGGACGCGGCGGCGGGCTCCTTCCGCTTGCCAGAAACCCCCGCGGGAGTCCGTTCCTCGCCATTGGACGCGGTCTCCTTCAGCTCGCAAGAAACCCCCGCGCGGCGCCCTTCGTCGCCCTTGGACGCGGCGGGCTCCTCCTTCCGCTTGGGAGAAACCCCGTAACACCGGCGCGGCGGAGGCGGAACTCCCCTCCTCCAACTCCTCGTCGTCGTCGTCGCTGCTGCTGCAGAGGTCAACAATGGCGCCTTGCGGGCCCGGCACCACAGGGCGCCGGCCGACCCGCGGCGCCGCGGCCACGATCGCGCCATTGCCCAGCCCGCGGCTCTCCTTCGCCCGCTTCTGCTCGAGGAAGCGCTCCTTCAGGACCTCGACTTCCGCTCTCAGTTCCGCGAGGCCCGTGTGCGCCGCCTCGGCCTTGGCCTCCGCCTCGGCAAGCCTGCGGTCGCGGTCGCCGAGCACCCGCGCGGCCGCGTCCCAGTCCACCTTGCGGGAGGTGGTGCCGAGGTGCGCCACGAGGTCCGGGCCGGAGAGGAGGGCGAGCCGCGCGCGGCGGCGGCGGCGGTGGCGGCGCCAGAGGACGACATCGTGCCGGCGCCCTTGGTCGGTGGCGGCCGGCGTGCGTGAAAGGCTCGAGGCGGGCGGGCGGGCTGGGGGCACGCACGTAGGAGTAGGGAGGAAGAAGAGGAATCGCCGCGTGGGGGCTGAGGGGATGGGGACTGGGGGGGTTTGGGGGGTTTGGCCTCGAATCGAATCCTTCGATCGAGATGGTTGGGGCGGTGTTGGTGGAGGGAGGGAGGGAGGGACGTGGTGGGTGCTCTGCTCCCGTTCAAGCGGGGAGGGAGAACGGAGAAGTGGCAAGTGGGTGTGGGTGACTGGCGGTGACTGGCGGTTTTTCGCTTCGCCTCCTCGGTTGCTTTGGAGGCTTGGAGGAGCAATGGAAGACCCTGGACTACTTTTGAGAACGCGAGGCCTGTTACGTGTTTGGTTTAGTGGTCGTCGTTGATAAAATGATGACCGGACCAGGCAAGGGCAACGTGAGCCAGGCGACCGATCATCTGCCTGGGTGCTAACGCGATTGCCTGGCATGGAAATAGTGATCAATTAAAATTGAACCTACCATATCACCGTGCATAGTTTTTGTTGTATATTTTGTATTTATGCGGTCTTTTAATAATATCAATTCACGCAAATTAGAATGTAGTTATGATTTTCAGTTTCTCATAGCACATAGGAGTATTTTTTAAAAATAACATTTTATTTTATTTAGGTTCAAAAACAGTATTTTTTCTCCAACTATAAAAATATATGATTTAATCTAATAATATATATTTGTATTAAAAAAATTGTACAATTTAGTCAAATGTAAAATTATTTTTCTCATTTCTTTTTAGGATATAGGAGTATTATTTTTGAATAAAAATAATAAAATAAATTGATATATTTTATTTTATTACCATGTGCTTACTCTTGTGTATATTAAAGGTATTATTACTTGATAAAATAAATTAATTATCTCTCCATTCAACATTTATCTATGTTCATCTAAGTAAAAAAAATCAAAATTTCTTACATATTAGTTGGGGATTTGCAACCATTTATTGCATCCTTGCTGCTCATTTATCTGCTTCATCTAAGAGCAAGATTAATGGTTTCGTCGGCGGCCGGCTGTATCATCATGCCAGATCACTTGTAGTCCAAATTAGCTGACACCCGTATAATGGACTAGCTAATTGCATCTGTTGTAAGGAATATTTAAATATTTGTTGTTTGCATGGCCTGCGTATGAGATTAGGAAAGAGATGAAGGAAAGCTAGTTGCGGACTCTCTCGGTTTTTGCTGGCGAAGAAGGAAGCGCTTGCTCAAATCTCTTTTTTCTTTTATCTCTCTGGCCAGCTCAGACTATTTACGACGTGGACATTCATTTAGACGGCCGAGAAGCATTACTATACTTGCTCTAAGCAAAACATTTTCACTAGCTACAACTTACGTGCATTTATTGCTCCATTGCTACTCATTGACTATTCTTTGCCTACTCACTCATGCGTTCAGCCCACAATGATGAAAAATACAAATATGTGTTCAGCCCACAATGATTAAAATACAAACTTGAGTGCTCTTGATCTGCTCCTTGGTCACTGCATCGAAGGAACGATGGAGATAAATGAACGGATGGAGTAAAATATACTCTCTAAATAGTAATAAAATATACTTTCCTTAGGGTTGGTATTAGAAGTCGTTTTGGACAAGGTTTGGGTCAAACATTGGGAATATAAATCATCAATAACTTTTAATTTGTTTAGTTTGTAAATATGAAAATTATATGAATAGATTTGTCTTAAAAATTTATTATGAAAATATATTTCATAACTAATCTAGTGGTATTTCTTTTTCTAAGTGTTATTTTGTAATATAATGTTAGCCAAAGTACCAATGCCATGTTTACGAGGGCTGTGGCTCTAAAATTCTTTTGATTTTCATTTGTAGCTAGAAAATTTTGGATTTGGAGCTGCAGACATATATCAAGTTAAATTACATGGCTGGTTTCGTTTATAGTCTAGATTAAGTACAAACATTTAAGTCACTTTACTTTATTAGTCTACAAACTGCGGATTTGGTAGAGGGTCGAGGCTGGAACTGCACCAAAGGTCAGCTATGAATCTGTTATAAAAAAAAAAAAAAATCCCGTGTATTGCAACGGGTATAAAACAATAGACAATAATTTTAAAATTAGATGTGTTATACTATGACCAATAAGAGCAAGCAGTTTTGTTTAAAAAGATTCGACAAATAACATGCAGTCATCTAAACTACATTCACATTTCTTCTAGATATCATGGTTTAGGCAGCCACTTCAACATCCACAAGCGTCATGGCTCCAGTGACCAGTCGCCGCCTCTAGACCCATCATTTGTCACAAACACTGACATGCCTTACAGTGATTGCACTCTACATACACAATTTCCTTACTGAAGAACATTGAGCTAATAAGTAAGTATTAAGTATCAAAAAAAAAAAAAAAAATTATGATGATCCTAGTGACGACTAAATCAAATAAAGTGATGATCCATATCCAATAGTGTATAAACTGATAGTTAGATACTCACGAGCGGCTTCCAAAAGACCAAAGATCACAACAACCATCTTCCAGGTTCCAAGTTCTAACATCAGCATGCTACTCAAACCAAAATGAAGCAGTGCCCGATGGAACTGACAAGTGGAAACAAAACAAACAAGCACATGTAAAATGAAATAAAAAATAACAACCTTAAATTCAAAACTCAAGTAAAGAAAAATCATGCGAGCTCTAACCAAAATAGGATCCTCCAATATACATTTGCAAGTTCCATGTCAATGGCTTCATCAATGCCAATGCTATCATCATTGAGATCAGTACTTGCAAATCCCTTTCACATATTCATTCTTCTTTGACAGCAACGTTAGAGGCTTAGACTATTACGCATGAAAACTAAATCATCTTTTCTTTGAGCTGTCAGCTTGTTTCAATTAGCTATCTTGATTTGGGTGGGTACGTGTGCCAGATTCTTCACATCAATATGAAGCGGTAGGATCGCAATGCAACCTGCAAAATTCATTTCGATGTGTTTATTCTTTATGTAAGATAAGATTACGGCATAGCAAAGCCTTTGGTGTTTTTATGGCTTGCTATTAGAAACAATTGCTGGACTACAGACAGATTAGGACAGAGGAATCCCTCACCCTGAGGGATGCGTGTTATGTGATGAGGAGACGGTGCAGCATATCATAAGGTTCAGTCATTCTCAAAGTAAAAAAATGCAATCAAAATCAAGGTAACCAACCCATAGGTAAGCTGATCAGTCCTCTCACAATAGCCTTGAAAAAATGAAACTCCATATCACCCCATAGCTGAGCCAAAAATATAAAGAACCTCATCATGGAATTTTGCTTTCATACCTTGTTGTGTATCCTGCATGAGGAAATTCATTCAGTTTTGGAAAATTCATCCTGCATGGCAAAGAAGATAAATGTGGTCAGATCATGGAAATTCATTGACGAAGGAGCTCAAGATTAGTGTTTCGGTTACAAAGATGCATTGGATATATGAATATTAGGAACATTAATTTGCATCTCTGGAAGAACAGTCACCTGGTTGCACGATGTGCTGCTATAGTAATTTTAACAGGAATATTGGAAGATTCCAGCAAACATCATTGGCCTGAACATTGAAATTCTGCCTAAAAAGCCCTAAATCAAACACAAATCTGTAACAACCCTGAACATGCACAAATTCAGACTCTAGGGCCAAACACCTGACGAAATTTAGCCCCTGAACAGGCAAACCACATTTGAGCCCAGCGGCCCGGTGTCACATGCAAGCAAGTGTCCAGTTGTAGAGTCGAGTGAGCAAAGAAGCACATACCTTGGCACCTGGAGTCCTGGATATGAGTGTCTTGCCAATGTCGGGCACATTGAACAGCGACGGCCGACAGAGGGCAGGCTACCAGCACTGGCTTCGTCAGCAGGCTTTGAATGCTTTTGCTTCTCGCTCCCATGTTGCAAAGGAGCCTTGGTTGTTTAGCTTCTGTATCAACGGGGCAGGGGAGACCTCATCATGCCATTTGTCAATTGTCACCACAATACAATACAGGAAACATGTCTGCTGCTGTTGATAAGGTTGCGATGGCTTAAGAGACATTTCATCGAACAACATGAGAGTGTCCCTTGAGCTGTGGCACTAGGCATGGCAAATGAAACAAACAAGAGTCGAGGACGGCCCAAACCTTGATGCCGAGTTGCTTCACTCCCTTTCAATGATGCTGCGTCGGCCTTCGCATCTGCCGCCAGGATGCCGCGCCGCCTCTGCGGCAGCTTGGAGGCCGCACCGCCCCTGACGCCGCACTGCCTCTTCCGCCGGGACACCACGTCGCCTCTGCCGCCGAGAAGGTGCTCTCCCGCCGTCTCCTGAGCCCGGCACCAAAGCCGCAGCGTCGCCGTTGCCTATGGGAGCCCGCCGGTTCAGAAGAAGCAACTACGGATGTGCGTGCGAGAGGGAAGGACGCTGCGGGTCGAGCTGGTAGGGGTCGTGGAGCGTGCGGTTCCGTGGAAGCGCCGGGCGGGGATTAGCGCGCGTGGAAGCTGCGGGCGAGCGAAGGAGCCAGCGAGCGTGCGAGGCTTTTCGCATGCCGTGCATCTTCATGTCACGCACAGCCGGAAGAAGGAAGAAGGCCATGGCACGCCGGGTGGACGATTCCTTTTGGGCCTTTTTGGGAGTAGAGAAAAGATCACCTACGAATCTATGATGGGCCTAATTTATTGGGCTAGGCCTTTAGATTCGTTGGATGTCAATAAGCCTTTTTCAGTAGCGGGTCGCCCCCCGCGACACGAGCCGAAAAGTAAACCTTACGGGATGGGATTACGGCCCACCGTCCACTGACAACAAATGAACGCGAGTTGGGCCGTATGCTGCTCCAGGCTCCAATTCCATGCCATTTTCCCCAGAGCTGGTGTGTGTGTGATGCGCGAGCCAACGTTACGTTACGGAGCTGGGCACATCGCAGATCTCTTTCTCTCGATCGGATTGGGTAGTTGCATTGCATGTGTGTTCATGTATGGAGACAAACACAAGTGACGGAACAGGAACAGAACAGTCGATGCATTGCATGTGTGTTCAGTCACATGGTCGTCGCTCAAGGGGCTGTCTTTTCTCTCACCCCGGTACAGTAGAGGCAACGGAACCCCTCACAACACAGCAGGTCACGCTCACATGCTCCGTCGCCGTTCCGTTGCAGGCCACCTCCACCAGATCTATCTGGACCTCATCACCTGGACTGGATCGGAAGGAATATTGGATCCGGCCGGTGCTGTATTTCGATCGGTCTAGTAGTGGGCAGTATTGGATTATTCTTTTTTTTTTTTCCCACCGGCATTCCTCCATCGAGACCGAGAGAGAATATCAAGCTATCACCAAGTTGCAAAAAATTTGAGGAATCCGAAAGCATACCTGGCTAGCTAATTCCTGCCCTCAAAATTCTACATGGTATACAAAACGGCATTTCACTGCACTGATTGGGCGTCTCGGTTGAATTGATTCTTGAAGAAATTAGTCTTTACACTCATCTAAAACAAATTGTCCACGTCAGTCCCATGCGTCGCGTCATGTGCTTACAAACTGTTGTTATCAACCATCCATTGGGAGAAAGAGGAAAAAAGTTGTGTTCCCATCAGATGATCAGACGCTTAACTGCTACATGCGCGCGCTTCGTCATCATGCAACTGCAAACATATATACTACACATGGTTTCAACGAGATTAATCTACTGTGATCCCGTTACTTTAAGTGTTTTGTCATTGCGTCGATTGCCAAGCCGTAACGCAGCGACCAACTAGGCAAGGTGGATAGCGATTGAGCAATTCTATGGAGATGACGCTGAAACCCACAAAGATTCCGGAGACACAAGACCATCCTCGTCAGGCCCCACTGGGTGCGACACTTTATCCTGGATTTATTTCAGGATTTTCCGGCCACAGTCGCATTAAGTGGTAGGCGACGTCCCCGTCGATAGCGGCGGCCCGGTGTGGTGACTTCGAACTTCAAGATTTGCCGCCGGTCCTTCGAAGGGTGCTCATAGGGGTAGGGTTTTGCGTACATGTGTTCATAGGGGTGAGTGTGCGTGCGTGTTGAGCATCTGCGTTGTACTGTGTAATCTCAAAAAAAAAAAAACATGGCGCTCTCTGCCACAGGTGACAGAGTTGCACAAAATGCTCTTCACTGTCCACTGCTCTCCATCCATCTCACCTCCTGATCCGAGGATCGTTCCAATGGGCTTGTTTTTGGAAGGTTGTTGAAATTTCATAATCAACTATTTCATACTAGTATGTATTAACAAAATACAGAAGAATTCAAACTCTACAAGTGGTGTTGTAATAGCTCTTAGACTAGTCTCAGTGGGAGTGTCATGGGAGTTACTCTTGCATTAATTAGACTGTCACATAGACACTTTTGATGACATGACTGTATTTAAGAAGAGAGAAGAAATAAGTTTCGTCTAGATGAAACTCTATTGACACAACTATCTTTGTGTCATGAAATTAAAATGTCTATGAAACCACAAAATAAAATTCACCATTGAGAGTAGAGGTTTCATCTAGGTTCCATTTCATTTCATATGACATGCGAGTCTTCGAAATAACACAATGAAACTCACCGTGCTTTACATCATATTTAGATCCTCCACGCAGCTAACAATTAACCATTGAAATAAAAATTAGCTGGAGTTGTTTTAAAGAGACTCATCAGCTAATCACTTGTATTAGCCTATTACTGTGGCTGATAATTAATAGATCCAAATCTGAAACAAGGTGGCCACAGAACATCCTGGCTCCCTAGCGTTTCGGCGGGAACGCAGGGACAAACCCCCCGACGCGTCAGCGCACGGACGAGACAAAAAGCCGGCCGCGCTGACGAGCTGGCTCCCACGCCTCGCCAGCTCGGACCACGCTCCTCGCGGGCTCCACATGGCAGCCACAGCCCCCGCTTCCCCGCCGCGCCCGAAGCGCTCGCAGTGGCGGGAGCGCTGTTTCGGTTCGGTGGCCTTCTCGTAATAAGGTACCCAAACGAAGGGCTTTCTAGGCGTCAGGCTCCAAAAAGGACAAGACCATGGCTGCTGTTTTGCTCGCTCGCTAGTGTGCGTTTCGCTGCTCACACATCAGCAGCCAGACCAGCCCAGTGGAGAAGAAACCTCCGCTCTTCTGGCTCAGGTTCTCGCCGAGCACGCGATTCGTCCATCCTTTCGGTTTCAGGTAACCTCCTCCTACGATCCTACCGTGTCTTGCTTGGTCTGGGTTTTGATTTCTATCTGGTGCTGTGTTGGCTTCTCTTCTCAGTTCCCCTGAGTTTATTTGATCTGACGGGTTGCTCCTGTGCTTGCTTCACTAGTTCACTGCGACCGGTTTGCGATCTCTGATCATGTTTTGTTTTTGTTTCTTTCCATTTCGTCAGATCTTGTTACGGCGGGTTGAACAGGCACAGGCGTGGGAGAGAGCTGCAGAGGAGAGCTGACATTTCGGCGGTATGTCTCTTGGATTTCTCTGTTTTCATATGGTTTCTTGTTTCCCCGATTAGGTGTGCTGCTGTGGTGTTCTTGCTCTTGCGGTAGTGAAGAAATTCCTCTACGAATGCGTGTGTGTGCGGGTGTGCGTTCTTGGATGGATCGTTGTGGCCTTGTGGACCGGCCTGCACGTTCTGATGTGGCAGCTGACATGGATCGCCGCAGAAGCTTAAGATTACTACTACACCAGAAGCATATCTTTCTCTGTTCCAAGTCTTAGCCTTCGTTAAGTTCAAAAAAAAAAAAAAAGTCTTAGCCTTCGTTGCTCTTCCATGTTTTTCTTCCTTTCTGGACATGTGATTTTATCTGCGGAGTGGTTGGCACTCATCAGTCGTCAGTCCTTAACTTCTGTGTTCATGCATCAGTTTTCTGAAATATTCATTCTCTAGCTGGGACCCGCATGTTTGTTGCCACAATGCCACTGGTTGATGATTTCATAAGACAAAACACTTCCCATATGGCGCTTCTCCGGTCTTTCCCCAATCAGCTCGCAGACGAGTACGTACTGGTATGATGCCATGAACAATACTGGGCTCACGCTAACGGCACCCTATCACATATGCATCTGAAGCAGTTTTTTTACAACAGTTTTTTTTTTCCTTTCTTTTCTTTGACAACATCTTACGCAGTTATGATGCCCAAGAGGTCCAGTCTTAATATATGCTGTTGATAGTTCATAAAAGTTTCTTTCCTTCTGTCAAGCATGATTTGCCAAGATCCAAAGTGCAAAATGTAATTCTGTTTTTTTTTTAAAAAAAAAAAATCATATCTTCCAGGACACCAACCATGGCGCCACTGCCTCTTCTATCACTGAAGTACATTTTCACATACCCAAATATTGTTTACACATGATGTAAGAAAATTATCATAAAAATCCCACGGTGGTAGTTGAAGTTGTGTAAGCTCCGCTGCATTAAGAAATTATTTGATTAAAAGATCACTTACTGTCAATGTCACATATCACTGCATATACAAATGAAGAAGACCATGGTGTAACAACATGCCTCCAGGGAAACCAGTTATATGTAACTTTAAGACCTCATAACCTAAACTATGTTGCTCATCATTTGGAGTAGATATTAGTTACAGAATATGAAGTTCATTCTTGAAATGTTGACATTCTACTTCATCCTAGAGCAATAGGATCAATGTCAAAACAGCTAACGGTGCTACTAATTTTGGCTCCAAATTCTGCATATGAGCTTCATAAATCCATGCCTTTGTGCATTCCGGACATATACCTGTGCATTCAACTCTCCAATTTTGCTAACTTGGTGATACATACCCCTTCAATCTTTTCCAATTTACACTTATTCAGCTATGTGCAGAGAGTATTTTCAGTCATTAACTAGTTAAACCATTTTCACTGAAAAAGCCATATTGTTTTTCTTGATTTTTTTGGATTTATTTTTGCTATTCTAGATGAGATATTATCCACTGATGACTTCCTATTCTTGTCTTCCTGTCCTTTTTTACCCATTCAGGAGCAAAGCTAATCGGGAGTTGCAGCATGATATGCCCTCAATTATGATCAATTTGGTCTGAGGAAGATTTTCTGCAAAGAAATAGTAAAGCTAAAGCTTGTGGAAATAAGAGCTTCAGCATGACGAAGAAACAAAAAATTAGAAAGTCCAAGCATCTTTTAGAGAGCAAAAAGGGTATTCTCTTAATTCAAGACTAATATTTACTCAATGAATTTTTTGTACATATAGGGATCTCAAAAGTGCCTTTATAAATGAAAATATTCCGTGTCCAGAGAATATCCCTACTTATCTACTGTTCTTTTTTTTTGCCATTCTGTTTGGCTGATCTCAATGTGATTACAATACCAGATGAACATGCCTGAGGCATATGTGTCCAATTTTCATCATTGAAATGCTTTTAATATAGCTAAAATTGCGTTGTGTTAGAAGAACTCTGCCTTGTTCTTCAGCTAAGGGCTCTCCTGTTTCTAGCGAGCTTTGTCTGAAAACAATAGTATTATTTTGTTTTTTCAGATGTTGATGAAAATGTGGAGAACATTTTAAGAATGATAGGAGAGGAGAACGAACAGACTGAGAATGAACAAGATGATTCTGGAAATCCTGTCAAGAAATCAAAGCTATCTTCCCTTGTGAAGGGCTTCCATGAGGACTATCAATACCTTCACAAGCACTACAAACAGCTAATTAGCAAACTAGAAACTGTTGGCCACAGTTCCTCAGGTTCAGATTCATCTGATTCAGACGTGGAAGGAGACAGATCAGACAATGATGTAACTACACCAAAAGCAATGTTGAATGAAGAAAACGGTCTGAACCATAAGCTTGATGAGGATCATAGCATGGAAGCAGAAATTGAGAAGCTAAAACAATGTACAGAAGAACAAGCCAAGGAAATATCTGATCTGAAGCAGCTACTAGAAAAAGCAATCAAGGATAATGAAGCTACAAGAGGCGAGTTAAGTTTAGAGATTGCAAATTTGTCATCTGAGAATGAAAATCTGAAATCATTAGTTGAAACTGCAAAGAGGGAGGAAGGAGATTTGCTTAACATCATAAAATCTAAGGAGAATGATGTCAAAACAGTGTCTAGTGAGATGCAAACTATTGAAGAAGAGAGAGATAACCTGAAGATGTCAATTGTAGACATGAAGAAGGAGATGGAAGATCTGAGCAATCAGCTGAAAGATACAGTGGACAAATGCAGCATCATGGCATCAGAACTAGAGAAGTCACTGAAGGCTGAGAAAGAGGTGCATACCTTGTTTGAAGAAAACCAGAACCTGAAAAACCATAACCTGATGCTGTCGGTGGAGCATGATAACCTCAAAGCACTTCATCATAACTTAGATATTGAGTGCTCTCAACTGAAGGCAACCATTGCGGAAGTCAAAGCTGAAAATGAATCATTGACCACAGAAAATCATTCAGCTGAAAGAAAACTCCAGCAACTGTGGGTGGAAATAGATAGCTTGAAGGCTGACACCACAGCGATGATGAACAATATGGACAAGGAACGTAGTACTGCAGCAGAAGAAAAAGAAAGGCTAACATCAGAAAATTCTATGTACTTGAGGGAGTTTGAGGAGGCACAGTCTAATGTTAAGGATCTAGAAAAGGAATTGGAGTCAACAAAAAGTGTTCTCAATAGTCATATTGCAGAGCTACGGAAGGAGAAGAATTCTGCCACATCAGAGATAGAGCGTCTAGAGGCTTCTTTGATGAATCTTGAGAACAATGTCTCACAGCAACTTGATAGGATTTCAGATATGCAGAAGACTAACGAAAACCTGGAGCTGGCAAATTCTAACCTGCATAATGAGATTGTAGAAGTACAAGGACAAAAGAATGAAGCTTTTGCTTCTATAGTTAATCTCGAGAGCATGTTAGAACAGCAACTACAAGAGATTTCAAATCTTCAGGAGGCTAACAAAGACCTCGAAGCAGCAAAGACCGATCTGTATAATGAGGTCACGGTACTTCAACAGGAGAAAATTGTAGCACTGACTCAGTTACAAGAATCTGAGGCTCAAATCAAGAATCTTCAGAGTGACTTGGAAGAGCAGCGCAACCAAATTTCAGTTATCCAACAAGCAAATGAAGAAATTCAGGATAAAAATTCTAGCTTGCACAAGCAACTGGAAGAAACTCGGACTAATCTGCAAGAGGCAATCATTGCATTACAAGGAGAGAAGGAAGAGGCCATCAATAGCTTACAGCAGTCAAATGATTCACTCAAGACCCTAGAAGTCCAGTTAGAGCAGCAAAGAGAACAAATTTCTGTTCTGCAGCTTGCTCATGAAGACTTGCAAAATAGCAATTCCAACCTGGAGATGCAATTGGAAGAGGTGAAGGTTATTCACCATGCTGAAATGTTAGCATTACAAGATGAAAAGAACAAGATTATTTCAGAGTTGCAGCAGTCCGATGGTTGTATCAAGAACCTTAGAATTGAGTTGGAGCAAGGAAAAGAGCAAACCTCAATCTTGCATCATGCTAATGAAGACATGAAGAATAACATTTGTGTCTTGGAGAAGCAATTGGAGGAGGTCAGGAGCAGTCTGCATGCTGAAATTGCAGAAGTACGTGCAGAGAAGGACACAGCTCTATCAGAGTTACAGATGTCTCATACTTCAGTCAGGAACTTGCAGAGTGTGCTAGAAAAGCAAAGTGAGAACATTTTAATGCTAGAACAAGCTAATGGTAATTTACACAGTAAAATATGTACCTTGACAGAGCAAGCAGAACAAGCCAAGGCTGAGCTGCATAAGGAGGTAGCGGTAATACAAGAAGAGAAGGATGCAGCACTAACACAACTAAGGCAGTCAGAGATTTCAATACAAGATCTTGAGAATGAGGTGACACAGCTGAAACAGGAACTTTCAATTGAGCTGGAAAAAAATTCGACCTTGGACAAGCAATTTGAAGAAACCAGGAGCAGTCTGCATGCTGAAATTTCAGACCTACGTGCAGAGAAGGACACATCTCTATTGGAGTTACAGGCGTCTCAGGCTTCTGTCAGGAATCTTGAGATTGTGGTTGAAAAGCAAACTGAGAACATTTCAACTCTACAACAAGCTAATGATGAGTTACAGAAGAACATCTACACTTTAACTGAGCAATCACAACATGACAAGGCGGAGATGCAGGATGAGTTGAAGGCAATACAAGGAGAGAAGGATGCAGTGCTAACACAGCTGAAGCAGTCAGAGACTTCAGTACAAAATCTTGAGAATGAGGTGACACGACTGAAAGAGGAGCTTTCCGTCCAGCTAGAAAACAATTCCATCTTGGACAAGAAGTTTGAAGAATCCAAGAGCAATCTGCATGCTGAAATTTCAGACCTACGTGCAGAGAAGGACACATTTCTATTGGAGTTACAGACGTCTCAGGCTTCTGTCAAGAATCTTGAGATTGTAGCTGAAAAGCAATCTGAGAACATTTCAACTCTACAACAAGATAATGATGAGTTACAGAAGAACATCTACAGTTTGACTGAGCAATCACAACAAGCCAAGGCGGAGATGCAGGATGAGTTGAAGGCAATACAAGAAGAGAAGGATGCAGTGCTAACACAGCTGAAGCAGTCAGAGACTTCAGTGCAAAATCTTGAGAATGTGGTGACACGACTGAAAGAGGAGCTTTCTGTCCAGCTAGAAAACAATTCCACCTTGGACAAGCAATTGGAAGAGGCAACGTTGAAAGTGTCTAACCTACATGAGAATCTTGAGATGCTTAAGAGGAGTCAGATGGAGCAGATAGATCAGCTAGAGCAGAAAAACACAGAAATAGTGGACAAACATCGGCTTCTGGAAGAGGAAAATTTATCTGCAAATAAGGAGAATATTAAGCTGCACAAGCATGTCCAAGACCTTGAAGTTCAGCTCCAGCTAGCAAAGCAGAAGCTTAAAGTTACTGAGGCAGAAAGCAAATGCAAAGAAGAGAGATGTGCAGCGGTAATGGAAGCATCGCGGGCAGAGATCCGTCATCTTGAACAATTAGTACAGCAGTTTTCAGAGAGAGTCAGCTTGCTGGAAGGAACTCTCCTGCAAGTTAAAGGACATGCTGAGTCAGGGGTCTCCAAATGGGCTGGCAAATTGGATGAGCTTGAAACAATCTTCAGTCAGAATTTTGTGCACTTCATTGACCGCTCATCTGCATGTAGTGACGAGCTTAAAGTCCTGAGGAAGAAGGTACAGGATCATCTTAATGAACAGAAGGAACTTGCCAATGTGAACAATCAGCTGGCAATTAGGTTGAAAGAGAAAGAAATGGTGGTGTCAGAAATGGCGAAGAAAGCTGCTGAGGCAGAGGCAAAGATGATCCAGCTCGAGAAGACAGTGGACGAGAAAGAAAACGAGCTAGCAGCTAGAGTGCAGGAGAAGAGAGAAGCCATCAAGCAGCTGAGCGACACCATTGTTTACCACAAGAACTATAGCGATGACCTGGTGCGCTACATCCGCAGTCAGAGTCGCCCTCGCCTCCCGTTCTGCCTTTAAATTTGAAAGTCAGTGAAAGATGTAAATGCTTCATTCTAGCTGTGATTTTTTTTTCTTGTGTATCGTATATAGGGCTGAAATACTTTCTGGAAGTAGCCATATACTCATATTCAGTGGCTTGTGTATTCTATTCGCTACTAAGGGGACTGCTGTAGTAATAATTAAATTATTCGTTTTGCCTTATCTTTTTTATCGGATTGGTCAACATACTACCTGAGACTGCGAAAGAAGGCTCATGAAATATTCAGGTTTGCATTTTTCAATCCAAATTTACACAGGAAGGTAACGCGGCTAGTAAAGAAGTAAAGAATCTTTTCCACACATTTTTGCTGTTCATGACAGATTGCAGGATTGTCTTGTTCAGATTAGTCCCCTGCAAATTCACCATGCATTGGAGTTATGTTTAAACCTTCCTCATCTTGGAGCATTTTGTAATTGATTGCTAAAAGGCATGTGAAAACTATCACCAGATCCATCATTGGCTGCACTTTATCAGAAGTCAAATCTGTAGGCTGAGTTTCTAGTAACTTTCTATGCACATCTTCAAAAAATAATTTTCTATGCAGACTTCTGTTGACAAATGGAAGCCACTGCACTTTTACCAGTAATCTTTCCTGCCATTCAGGTTCAGCTACACAGTTCCAATTTCATACTGTACCAACGCTTAACAGTACACTGATGAATATGTCATAAGCCCGTCACCTAATTTGTTGGGTTGGGGTGGGGTGGGTTCGCAGGCATACCTGAAACTGCGTTGCAACAGTGTGGTCATTGGCTTGTGACGAGCTCGTTGTAGCGTCAGCTTGCGCCACCGCGGAGCGCGCATCATGGTGAGAAACGCGCGGCGGCGCATGCCATTGCAGGCAGGGGCGCAGGGCTCCGGGCGCCGGCGGCGCGCGTGTTGGGAGAGCGAAACGGCTGCGTGAAGCGGGAGCGGGGAGACACAGGTAACGAAGACACAAGCCAGGGATGGTGGCGATCGCGACGCGCGCGGAGCTTGGCGAACAGCCGCGAGACGACGGAGCCCCGCCGGCCACGGCTGGTGCCGCCGTGTGCTTGCAGTTGCAGGCCATGCCGTTGCCACAGCCCGTTCGCCTTCGCCGCCGGTAGCCCACTTACAGGAACTGGGCTTGGTGGGTTCGTAGCCACGACAGGCCCATACTTGGGATCACAGCGCCACTGAGTATACGGCCTATGTTGTCTATACAAAACTGTTGGCATATGCGTATGTCCTTTGACTTCACAAACGAAACATCCATGCAAATACGTCGTCATGTTTCTTGGAACATGAGATGGATACTCCGTACTAAACTAAACTTTGATCGTGAGATGAACATCTTGTCACAGGTAAATGACATTCTAAAACTATACATATGGATGATTCCAATTTTAATCATTAGTATATTCTTATGTCTTAAATAAAATATAGAAAACGTATATTTCTATGAAATTATTCCATTTAAGACTGCTCCACCGGTATCACTTGTAATGCAAACATCAAAATCAACACATAAAAGTAATTTAAGGTAAAAAAAGTATTTAGATGATTGCTGATTCATCATAAGGTCACATGCGAGAATAATGCCACTAGAGTAAATTTTATTGGTAGTCCTCGAACTTGTTTTCGAATTCTTAACAAAGTCCTCGTACTTGTTTTCGAATTCTTAACAAAGTCCTCGTACTTTCAAATTGCACATTTCGCTCCATAAACAAGTCCTAAGTTCTAATCCCGGTATTTGCAAACTGCATATTTGATGACTCCCTAATCTTGTCATGAGCCCTCACCTCGGTCCCGGTACTTGCAAACTATACACTCATCTCCCTAAAATTGTATTATTGTGCCATTACGGTTCATCCACCCTTGCACTACCGTCCTCACCTCCGCCACACTGCACGTGCCCCCTTGCTCGCGCGTAGAGCTGCACTATCCTCATTGTCTCACTACCCTACACCTGCCTATGCTACATCATCGGTGTGGTGCCACAACCACCTTGCTACACTAGGCTATATGCCTATATTGTGCCTGCTAATGCCACCATGCCACGTGCTACACTCACCTTACTGCACTGCAGCGATGGTCTTGCCTCTGCTAAGGAAGGTGGGTAAGGTTGGAAGAGTTGGAAACTGAATGCGAGGGATGGTGGTAATGAGCATGTGATCAAATCTAAGAGGAAGGAAGAAATGGCAGGTTGAATGCGACCAAAATGGTGCGATGTTTGTTGAGTGAGACAATGGAGGAGAGAGAGGAGAAATCATGTAGAATTTGAGGAGGTCCATGGTGCACAAAGAACCAAGAAACTATAGCGTGAGATAGACAAGGGCAGTCCTTTATTAATTAGAAAAGCCCTAAACCTACCACCATGGGGTGGACGAACATGAAGGCTCGTTGTTATAACCCACACGAGGCTGATGGACACATCCATTATAATACTTGCTCTAATGGGGAGAGGAAGAAATGTGTTGTTGTTGAATGCGACCACCGTGATGCGGGGGTTCGTTGGTGACACAGTGAAGTTGAGTAGGAGCCAATCAAGCAGAATTCGAGGAGGTCCATGGTGCATGGCAAAGGCTCAGCTGGGACGTGCGGTAGGGCAAGCACGCCAGCACGGCAAGGGCACTCTAGCGATACGTCCTGCCCCCTATACGATACACCACTGTGGGTGGACGAACATGATGCATCGTTGCTATATATGGCCGAACAGTGTGATGGACACATGCATGTAACACAATGTGAGGGAAGAGAATGGATCAGGATAGTACAATAATACAAGTTTAAGATGTCGTTAAGTGTGCATTTTAAAAGTAGCAAAATCAGAATGAAAACTTAGAACAAGATTAGAGGGCTGAATACGTGATTTGAAAGTACATACTAGAATCTCAAAATTCAAGATAAATTTAGAGAGCTAATTAAATATGTAATTTGGAAATATCGCAAACCATCGGTTAAATTTACGGATTTATACCATATGACCAAGTGCACTAAGGAAAACTGCAAAGAGCAGCGCAGCCACGTACATACGGTGTACTGTAGGAAAGTAGCAGCCACAGAGCGAAGCTTGAACGGTTCCTTGCCGTTTGTTGCCTCTCTATAGCAGGCCAGAGTGCCAGACGACCACGTATATGATTACTTTGCTTGGGCATTTTTATATTTTTTTGACAAGTTTGCTTGGGCAATTAAGAACTCAAAATTCCTATAACGAAGTCAATTCTCTGTCACGTTTTGTTGTGCCCCAGTACTTGTCCACGATGAGTTCATGTTTCTTTCGCCGGTCTGGGTCTACCGGCTCTCGCGGAGACTCCGACCGAGACTGGCCTGTCCACGACACGATAAATATTGCTTCTAGACTGCACACATGACTGCACACATGTCTCCACGCCACGATCAAATACAGCAGTCTAGAAAATTTTAGCGGACGGACCTCTGATCGGAGGACCTCTGAATGTTTTGAATTGAATCAGTACGTATGTAGCAGGTAGCTGGGCTTCTGGACATACATGTCTTAATCGGCTTGCTCGACGCATTATTCTTATCACAGGGCCCAAACTTTTGGCACACTCTGCCTCTTCTATCTCTGTCACGAATCAGATCAGACGTAGTAAAATTTGTCGAAGCGGACGGGATCAAAGCGAGAACCAGCAACGATAACGAGAAGAAAGCGATGCACGCGCAAGAGCACAAAAGGTGCCGTAAGCCTGGTGACGTTATGGCGTCCACACACTAATAAATTGATTGATTCCCAGACAGAGAATGAAGATGACGCAAGTGTTGGTGGGTGGCTTGGCTGGCTATATACCGGAGCCTATCAGCAGGCTGCAGAGACGTGGTAAAAATAGAAGGGACACAGCCCTCAGCGTCCGTAAGTCGTCTAGCTCGCTCGTGTTGGAAGTGGTGGGAACATGTCAAAGGTGAAAACCGCGTGGTGATTTTCTTCGGGTTTTTCATTTATCTTTCGATGTTACAGTGTACAAATTACCACTAGTTGCCAAAAGGACCCATTAATTTGTACAGCGTGTCATTTTCCGTGACCTGCTAGTTGTATCGATATACCACGTTGCTGTCTCCTGCTACACCACCCAAGACGTGAGAGTTGGGCCAGGTTTCATTTCATTGAAGCATCATGTCAAATTTAATGCTATGCTACATCACCAAATCTGCTAAGTTGGTATGGTATTCATGAGGAGAAAAGAGAAACGAGTTTGATCAGAATGAAACACACTAGACACACTGTCACTATTACCAACTTACAAATATACAATCAAACGGAGTGAAACCTCATTGTGACCCCTCCCATATGTGCTTCCAGAAAGAATTTGTTGTGCCGGCACGCTCACCCTCCGCACTCATACAAAATATCTACATCATTACTCACTAAACAAATATACAATCAAACGTAGTGAAACCTCGTTGAGACCCTCCCCATATGTGCTTCTAGCAAGAATTTGTTGTGCTGACACGCTCACCCTCCGCACTCATGCAAAATGTCTACATCATTACCACTAAGTTCCACTAAGTCCCATATTAATTAGAAAAAAAAAAAATATCCATGTGCATCTCTATCATGTGAAATAATTTTAATCTTTAATCTACATACTCTATTTAATCTTTGAAATAATTTTAATCTTGAATCTATTAACATACAAGTTATCTACATATTGTATTTGTTTCATGACTTTTCTTTATAATGTAATCAAATATTCTATACCGATTTTATATGAGATCTGATCCATTAAAATAAATTGTAGTCAAATTGTTATATATATAACTTTTATAAAGATAAACCCACTAGATGATTTTTCTCTACATGAGTGTCCACATCATTCTCAACTAAGTGAACCCACTAATCGCTTCCTTTCATTTAAAGTGTCCACGCAATACCTACTAAGTCCATATCATCCCTTATTATTTACAAAAAAATCTCTATCATGTGAAATAATTTAAATCTTTTATCTATTAACATACAAGTTATCTACATGCAATATTTAATTAATGGCCTATTCCTCTATAATGTAATCAAAAATCATATATATGATTTTTTACGAGATTGATCCATTAAAATAACTTGCAGTCAAATTTTATATATATAACTCTATAAACCCCACTATATTTTTCTCTAAAAAGGTACATCATTCCCCATAGTAGATGTTTCTATCTTTTCATAAAATTACCCATTAATAACGTTGTCATCCTATATCAAATACAAAAAATGTCCATGTGAAATAATTTAAATATTTAACATACAAGTTATCTACATATGATATTTGTTTCATCACATAATCCTCTACAATGTAATCAAATATTTTATATATGTTTAATCAGTTGTCCATTAAAATAATTTATGAATATTTTTTATATATGTATATATAATATACAAAATACCATATAGTAATGTTGTATATATAAAAATTAAGAGAATCCTGCGACAATGTGCTGTGGGTTATTACTCATAGTATCTTGAGTTTGAGATATAAGAATTGTAATCATTTAAACTATATGTAATCATTTTAATATGTGTGTATGCATTTATGAATATTGACTTTATATATGATTATTTGTCGTCATGAGATACATTGTAGTTCTATAAAGCAATCATATTTAGTTTAGATGTATTTTCAAATGGCTATATAGTTTACATGGCACAAAAGATCACAACATCATCCATACATTAACTGGAAAATAAAAGTTGTCAATGAGAAAAGCCATACAATGCAAATTAACCAATGCACAGAAGACTCGAGGAGAGTGCGATTTAGTGCGATATATAAATTCCAGTCGTCGTACGTACCATGTTCGTACTCCCTCTTGCCCTTGAAAGAATTAATGAATTCTTGAAGCAAAAATTTATCCATGGATTAGTCAATTTTGTTAGGACGATAAGAGTACACTAGCCACTATACTAATCTGTCTGGATTTTGTTAGAAATTGAATTTTGCAGGGGAACAGTAGTGAAGTGGCTAGTGTACTACACCAATCATACGCGCGCGTCCGTGCCATTTACTTCAAATAAGAAAGTCACGCTTCTTTCCACAGCATATCCTCTTCGTTGTCCGTGGACGCGTGAGAATCGGGTCCTCTGAACCTGTATGCTCCGACAAAGTTAATACAGAAGATCATTAATTGGCAGTGTGAGGAAAATCTTGACGCGACCAACATGCACGGGAATGTCCTAGTAGAGCCCACCACGGTGGCCTTGAAGGGCCCCACGCAGACACACATACACTGTACTATGCGTATCGCAATGTGAAGAACGAGATGATCCCCGACCGCGATGGCAATGGCAAATGGCAAAGCCGCCTTCCAAATGCGAGCGAGCAGAGCTAGTGCCTGCTGCCGATAGCCCCGATACGAACGTGTACTGTGTGGTGGTGTCTCGTGCCAACGCAACCACACGGCCGGCGGCGCCCAGAGCAGCACGGCACCAGCTTCAGCTTGCACTGTGTCCTGTATGTGTCGCTGACATCTTGTCCCAGCCTCCCTCTTCGCACTAGCTCTGCTGATGTGTGGTGGTGGTCCACGGAGGTCGGTCCAGGTTCGGACCTCCGAGCCGAGCGACAACGCTAGGCGCTACAGGATATATGTATGAAGACGGATTGGTGTCGAGGTAAAAAGAAGATAAAAAGCTTCGGTTTCTAGCTCAGATTGGTTATGGCGGCACCGTCCGTCCGTCTCAATTATCGTGGTTTGTCTCACCAATACCGGTGCAGTCTTATCTTATAGAGTCTTCGGTAAACCTATCTCTCAAAAAGGTGTCTCTGTACCTCCAATCCAAAGTTACTAGTGTTCTCTCAATTTCATAGACTTTAACATCAGAATTTTGTAAGATTAATATTCACAAGTAAAAAATCTCAAGATTCGGACAAAACCCATAACTTAAAGGAGACCTTAAAAAAATATAGCTCCAATAACTTGTAGAATTTCATATAGTATGAGTAAATAGGAGTAATGTTTTCACTTACGAAGCACTAGCTCCTCCACCTCTACTAACCACTTTGATATAGGTAGTCTCATTCGCCGATCTTTCCGATTGTTTTCTTTTACCTTCATGATGGGTAGTGTCATTGCCGCCTACCTCAATGTTCTGCCTACAATCCACAATCATTGTTGGGTAAGTGACCTCTCTGGATTTCTATGTGCCGCCCAACTAGCCATTTACAATCAGGAACCTTAACCTTGGCCATAGAGTCATGTTGGAGCATCACTAGAGTGTCACCTCTATTGACAAGACTTGGATATTAGATCATCAGCAACGAGGTTTCTACAGTAACTTCATTAATCTTGAAATGTATTGGTCCCTAGGAGCTCATAGGTAAAAGAATGTTTACGTCGTCTATTTGAAAAAAAAAAATCTTTCTCATTTCTTGTACCACAAGATCATGAGTGTCAGCTGGCAAATGTGCTGCCCTAGTACTAATATCCCTATCCAAAGAAGACGCATGCATAAGTAAGAATGTTCAATAATCTTGAAATGTGTTGGTCTCTAGCAGGAGCTCATAAGTAAGAATGTTTACGTCGCCTCCTCGCCCAAAAAAAAAAAAAAAAAAAAATATTTACGTCGCCTTTTTGTAAAAACAATACTTTCTCATTTCTTGTTCCGCAGGCAATAACCCTATCCCAAGAAGACGCATGCATCAAGCCCCACCCAAACCACCCAAAACCTCCCCTGAAAAAGTGAAACACACGCACAAACACACCCCAAGAAAAGGTCGTTGGCGCGTTAAAAATCCTGTGGACATGGTAATAATCTTCATTTTGAGTCGACTCTAGCGTTGTACTAAAGGGGAACGGTGTAATTACTCCTAGTACACAGTACATTACAGAAGCATCAGCAGTTGGTAAAAGGACGAGAAGCACGACGTGCACCACTAGCAACAAAAGAGCGATCCAGCTGTGGGGGGGAATCACCGAACCAGTCAAAGTTTGCACTGGACTAAAAACATCTCAACATCTTGTTCTTGGTGGCCAGTCCCATGACCAAAGACCGGTCCAATTCAAAACCTTTGAATATATTATTGTACTTGTAGTGGCACATAAAGGTCCTTTTAAACACCTTCTAATTCGTTTCCGCTTAGTCCAGTCAAAGTTGCTACTCTTCCACACGACCACACGACGACAGTAGCCAAGATACGCTAGCTGCTGCCTCTCGTCTCCAGCCAGGCCGATCCTCCTCCCTCTATAAGAACGCGTCCCACTCCCCGTTGTACGCTCTGTCAGACGCATCGATCATCACCTACCTCAACGACACACACACACACACACCCAGCCGCCAAGACAACTCGTATGAACAGCCAGCAGTTAGCTGAGTGAGCGAGTGAGCTGCTGCCAGCATCGATCAGGGAGGGGGCGTACGTGTCGAGTGCCGACTGCCGATCGAGTGAGCTGCGATGGAGGGCGTGCCGGAAGAGAAGTGCGCCCTGGTGGCGGAGCTGGTGCAGGTGCTGGAGATGGCGAGGCAGCTCGAGACGCACATGGCGGCGGTCCAGCAGCAGGGAGGGGCGGCGGACCAGCGGTGCCGGGCGCTGGTGACCACCATGCGCGCCTCCATCGACAGGGCCGTGCACATGGCCGTGTCCTGCTGCGCCGAGGGGCGTCCGGGCGCCGGGCAGCAGCCGGAGTCGCCCCCGTCAGGTGGGGATGGCGGCAGCCCGCGCAGCGGCGGGGTCGGACCAGGCCGGCGAGTTACGGGGCCGCGGCAATGCGGCCGGACAGTGCAAGAAGAGGTAGGGAGCTAGTCAAAGCAAGAGCCTAGCCTACTTTTGTGTGATTTGGTTTGAGAATTGAGATCATAGTCATTTATCGAACACATACGCAGGAAGACGATGCCCAAGTGGAGCACCCAGGTGAGGGTGAGCACCGTGCAGGACGTGAGCCCCCTCGACGACGGCCTCAGCTGGAGGAAGTACGGGCAGAAGGACATCCTCGGCGCCAAGTACCCAAGGTCAGCGCGCCGCCGCCGCCGCCACCGCCGCACAATCCCTTTTCAGCCGATCGAGCATGCGCGGACGCGCACGAGCGGAGCGATGCTGACCGTCACCTCACCTGTTCTTGGTTTTTTATTCTTGCAGGTCCTACTTCCGGTGCACGCACAGGCACACGCAGAGCTGCCAGGCCAGCAAGCAGGTGCAGCGCACGGACGGCGACCCGCTGCTCTTCGACGTCGTGTACCACGGCGCCCACACGTGCGTCCAGGGCGCCGCCGCGCACCCCAGCAACCAGCCGGCGGTCCAGGAGCAGACGACCTCCCCGGGGCTCGAAGCAGGGCCCGCCGTGCTGCCGTCCTCGCTCCGGACAGACTCCCCACAAGCCCGCGGGCGCCGACGACGCCGGCGGCGCGACCAACCGTTTCGTCACGACCGGCTGTACTGTCACGGCGTCTCCTTTCGTGGTGTCACCGGCGACGACGCCAGAGAACCAGCTGATCAGCAGCAGCAGCAGCAGCTGCTACGCGGTGACCATGGCTAGTGTCCGGAACGTGCCTGACGTGGAGCTCGCCTCCACGACCAACTCCCCTATGGCTATGGGGGAGATGGATTTCTTGTTCCCGCTGGAGGCCGCCGATTTCTTGGAGCTGGGGAACCCGGCCAGCTATTTCTAAACGACACAAACATGCCTGTATCTGCTAGTATCTTAGCGAAGAAATACCGATAGGTAAAGACTAAAGACGACAAGGCGAAAGCGAAATGATCTCACTAGCATGCCTCGCTGATGTATAATCTCCCCCTTGTAAGTTGCAAGTCTGCAAGGGTTGATAGGGCTATGGCACGTCACACGTCCAGCCTAGTTATAGCTATGAAGCCTTTCTCCAATATACTTCGACTCTACATCTTCTTGTTAGCTACAATAATGCACCGGCCTTTTTGGAGAACTCTTCCATTTCACATGCACCGGCCTAATGGAGATTCATTATGAGTATTTTCACAATACACATGGTGTCCTTAGAGACGTAATCACATTTAAAATAGTTTAATTTATTAGGACAGAGTTGTAGCGACATGTTTATCCTGAAGTGATACCTACCTCCCAGATTAGGGCAAGCCCAACCAGGGCTAACACAGCTATATGCCTTAGATAAATAGTACAGAACACACACGCAAGAACACATTGGGGATGCACATCGCACAACGCAGACAACGCGGGCTGAATACCTCTCGTCAGAACAGTTTGACAGAACTTTTTACCACTACGTAGGATGAGGCACCAGTAATATCCTCCACAACACTGGTTTAGCATGTGCTTTAACCTTTTGTCCGGCGAGGCCATAGTCGCTTCTGCAGGCACCTCTGAACCTCTGCGAAGCCATCAACGCCGATGATTTGGTTGCTGCACGTCAACGTGGAAGCTAGGGCTACAAGCCAGCATGGAGCGATGGGGCTGCTCTTATAAGACATTCCAACTTTTTTAAGATTTAAAGCATATCAAACTTTATACAACAAAATAGTAACATTTATGATACCACATAAGTATCACTGGATTCTTTATTAATTACATTCATAGTATAATGTTATAAATCTTTGTAATTTCTCTATAATGTTGATCAAACTTGAGACGTTTGACTTTCCAGAGACGGTGAAATGACTTATAATTTGGAACGGAAGGGGAGGGTGCGGTATAGCAGCACGAGCAGGTACAGTATCATGACAAACAGGGGTGGAGCCACGATAGGTCGGGGGGGGTTGTTAAAAAATAAAGGAAATGTGATGAAAATCAAGGAACTAATAGTGGCTTAATGGTTAATCAGTAGTAATTATAAGAGAGATTAACCTCACTGCCCCCTAGATCCGCCCCTGACGACGCACATGATGCAGACGAGTACATGCCTCGATTTGATCCACACGAACTCATGAACCGATCATGTGTTATTCGTATATAATACTCTCTGTCATAAAAAGGGCTTTAAGAAAAAAAATGTACCAATCAAATTTTCTCAACTTTAACTTATAAAAATACGTACAATATTTATATTTTTATATAAGTTTGTTATGGTACATTTTAACGATTTATCTAATGATATTAGTTATGTTTTATAAATAAATATTAACATTTTCTAGGCCAAAGTTTTAAAAAGTCGACTTAGAATGATTTTTACTTGGATAAAGAAAGGGAGTATATACTGACAGATCCAATAACCGACCGATTCAGGTCTTGTCGCCGCACCAATCACTTTGCCCTCATCTGCAGGTCACTGACCGGGTGAAGACACCGGCAACAATGACTGGCGGACGCCAAGGTTGTGAAGCCTGACGTTGACACGTTCAATAAGTGCTAAGTGCATATTATAGTCAGCGTATATGATTGACACAGGACATGCTAGTAGGCAACCATGGATTATGGATGGCCTTGTCCCTGTGCTTTTCGCAAGAAACCAGATGGTATAGGCGTACACCACGATTTTGCGATTTTGGCATCGTAAACTGTACACCGACATCAGTTATCCAAGAAAGTACAATGTCGTAGGGCGTTGTCCCGGGGCAATTCGCATCAGCATCAGATACGCAAGTAGAGGTTAAGAGAAGACATAAGCAACATGCAGTTCAAACAATGCATCCTGTATAATGGGGTAAATTGATAGTTCTCCTATACGGATCCAAAGTTGATAGGGGGTGTTTAGTTGATAGCTGCAACTACTACTACTAAACAGCTACTGCTACAAAACAATGCATCCTGTTTAACTATATTTAATACTCCATTTATGTGTCAAAAGATTTGGGTACTGTAGCATTTTTTAAGTTCACTTCTCATGAAAGTGAACACACTCTCATACTAGTAGCTTCCAAAATTACACAGAAGAGAATGTTCTACCCTTTAAACCTTTAAACCTCCTGGTACTCGCATCTTTTCCTGGGATTTTCTCAAGGTTTACCGGCGTTATGCATTCAGCGGTAATACGTTCCCGTCGACGACGAGTTTAATGGTGACTTCAAGAATCTCCAGATCTCTTTTTGCTCAGTTCCTTCATGGACGTGCTCATGAGGTAGAGTTTTGTTTCCATGATTATTCATCCAGGGGTGAATGTCACTTCGTTTGTTATGAGTGTTTGCGTTGTTATGTTCTGTGTATTCTAAAAAAAACCTCCTGGTGGCCCAAACCTGCATCCAACATTACCGAAATTCATACTACATAATTAATCTAAAAATTGAATTGAATCCAGGTGGAGCGGCGGTTGCTTCTTAGTGGTTCTTCAGTTTTTTTTCCCCATTCTGCCCTAAGTGGCTCGCACTAGGGCGCTAGTTTTGTAGCAGTAGCTGTTTAGTAGGAGTTGCAGCTCGGGTGTTGTAAAGGTTGTTCACCATTGTAAATCTTTGTCAATTTTTTTCTTTTATATAGTCTATAATAAAATCTGCGGCAAAGTTTCTGCCGTCCTTTGAATAGAAACTAAAAAATAATTACCTCCTACCACTTTCTTAATTTAGTTTCAGTAGGCTTAGAGTCTTAACAAAATTGATTGGACAGCCAAAAAAAAAAAACTCTACTTTCTCAATTTAGTTTACATGGAAATAAAAATGCTCTGAATTCCTTTTGTTTCCATGAATTTTTAACCCAGATTCTAATTCACTTCATTTTGGTACAGCCAACACATTGACATCTTAAGTTCTGGAAAGGAAAAAAAAAAGACACCTTAGTCGCAACTAACAAAAAAGGCAAAGCAAAGTTGACAACTCAAGTTCTGGAAAATCTGATTGTGTACACGCACTTGTGACTTTTAGTGTGCTGAAAAAAATATCTCCATGACTTGCTGAACTGAAATGACTATCCACATACATGTTCAGGTGTGGTTCTGGAATTGGCTCAAACTA